>JAQQZT010000001.1:26310547-26326219 GCA_030068275.1 Clarias platycephalus
TATGCAAATTTATCTTGCTAACAGACATCGCAGTAAAACTGCGTAGTATTTGTACTAATGCTGGACATAAAATATCGAGCAATACCAAGTCAGAGTGGTTGCCAATATAAAAATAAATAAAGAATAAAAACTTTAAGGTTAGCAATAAAAAACAGTTTTATCATGTTTAGTATTACATATCCTATAAGTGCCTGATTTCTGTAGTTCATTTGTTAATAATTTCACTGAATTTTAAGGGGACTACAGTCATGCTGGAAAATCCTTCTATGGACACGTCGTAACTTTCCGACAAGGGGTGTCCAGGTTAATTCATTTTCCATACTGTTTATCCTGAATGGGGTCGCAGGGGGCCTGGAGTCTATCCAAGGGAGCTCAGGGCACAAGGCAGGGGACACCCTAAAAGGAGTGCCAACCCATCACAAAGCATAAAGTACCCAGTCACAAATTTCAGGCAAACTGAATGGAAAACACTAATCTGCCTGCAACACATGACTTTCGACTGTGAGGGGAAAACAGAATACCTGGAAGAGACCCACTAACCACTGGGAGAGCATGCAAACTCCACATCCACAGACCAGAGGTGATTAAGTCCTGGTTTGATAAAATATCCTGGTTATGGCAACTGTGCCCTTTGCCAAAAAGGCAATTATGTATTTAAGGGAATTAGGATTATTTAAAAAGTATTTGATGTAGGAAAACATAATTATCAATATCTTCAGTACATTCTTTATTCTGGTCATTGTAAGTTTAAAATGTTTCTGGGGTATTAAAGGTTACCACAGACAATTACACGCCTTGTTTATCCAATTCTTTTGTAAGGAAAACAGACAAAAGGTAAAAAAATGTGCAGCATAAAATGGCACACAGACAGTAACTCCAGCTTTAGCATCGAGTACCGGAGCTGTGCTGCTGCAATATCATCTGCTGCTCCGCCCAGCCACCCAAAGGGGTAGTTGCTTCTTTGAGTTGTTTGAGGGGAAAAATGTCAGCATTCCATGTTTTGCTTAATTTGTTTAATCAAATGAAGTGTATATGGGGTGTCTAGCTTTATTTCTCTATATACAGTAATCGCCTACAACACTAATGCACTTATCCCAGCGTTTCACTAGTGCTTGGATACCATCAAAAAATAGAAAGTTTTCTACGTACATCTGAGCCATAATCGAGCTGCCTGCTTCATGTCTGAAACGCTGGCCTCCCAGGAATTCCTTTAACGAGTGGAAATAGCTTGGAGTGAGGTCAGGACTGTACAGGAGATGTGGCAATATCTCTCAGTCGAGTCCCTGTAATGTGTAAGTGGTGTATGTACAGTTCCCACAGTCAGATATGTATCTTCCGCAAGATGGTGACAATTTAGCCATCGATTTTCAAAGATCAGGCATTCCACTCTCTGAATTCTCATGGGAAAAGCGTCATTATCATCATCTTTCCTGGATGTATGGCCTTCTTTAAAACATTTGCACCATTGAATTGCTTTACTATGGCTAAGAGTCTCATTACTGTTCTGTGCATGAATTCTCCTGTAAATCAGTTTTATGCCAGTTTTACTTAAACACCCATCATATACTGTATTAATATTGACCCATCATTTAGACACAACTGTACCACAGATCACTTACAGATTAATGTAGTGCCTATTGATGGCTTTATTTCAGCATGGGTGAAGTCGATTGTGCCAATTAGGTGTGTGAAAATCTAATTATACAGTCCTGTACAGCTTACATAACAGGGCTCAGAGATGAGTAAGAGAGACCGGTTCACACCAATAAGTATCTCTTGAAATATAACCCTGACGTTATCAGTACCTGTAAGAGTATTGGCATCGCATGATTACATTTTACATAATTTATTTCTTTGGCAGACATTTTATCTTACCCAAAGCGACCTACTATTGAGACAGGGTGCAATCCAAAATATCGATTTCCCCATGATGATCTCTCCAGTGCTGGCTCCAATTCAGAACACATTTCTAAGACGATGGCCCTCGGGAATTGAAAATGACTCATAAGCCAGTCATCATCATGATCCAAAGTGGAGGTTTTAAAAATAACCTTATTTAGCTAATGGGAACTCTTTCAAAAATGTTCAGCCACTCCATTATACGTTTGTTGATTGACCGAAGCACACTTGACTTAACAGAAAGGGGCTTGATATTAGCCCGGGTGTCAATTAATTGAGAATGGACTACTTCATTTTCCCCATAAATGTTCTACATACACACCTGAATTATAGCAGGTGAGTGTAATGAAATATGATTTTTTGACTATTATTTTTAATATCTTTTTCATTATGTCCTATTCATTACCCTTCTTCTGAGTGCATATACTGGACGTACAGTACACAGATGAAAGCAGGCATGAAGGTGCACACGATTGTATATGAACTGAGCAGGAAGCGCTGAAGTGTGTACAACTTAGCCCACACACAACTCTTGTAGTACTACAGGGCATATGCTGGGACTACAGTTGTCACGTCTGTGGCAAAGTGTCAGGTGTGAAAACACTATAACTTTCTTTTGTATAAAAAAGCAACACTATAGACACAAGAAGTGGTGCCGGAGATTTAACAGCTCCCTGAATAATAGGATCTCATCTACACATGTTTACATTGAATGAAATCCCATGGGAAATTTATGGGATTGCTGCTCTGACATTATTCATAACCTTTAAACATGGGAAATATTACTTTACCCTGAGCCAAATGGTGTTCAGTGACTACACTGTAATGGATGACCTATGATATCTAGAATATAAATTATGTAAAGGTATTGTAAAGGTATGTAAAGGTAAAGATATGTAAAGGTACTGTAGGTGAATGGTACTTTTTCCTACCCAGGTAACTACCAATTTTACTATGGTATGTACTATGGTATGTACTGTACCATAATGTACCATAGCATTAACTTCAGACATTACCATGATAGGCACTGTAGATGTTTATAGAGTACTAGGATAGGCACTGTGGCACTTCATGAGGTACCATGGTAGTACCATGGTATGTTCCAACATTTTTTTGGTGAACACCAGGTACCCACGTCACTGTAGTAGTACAGACATGTGTAAAAGTTTGTGCTCCCTCTGGGTTTGTTTTTGTTTTGTTTTAAAAACATGATCTTCAGCAGGTATGCAGACAAAGTTTTGGCAGTTTGCTGGTCTAGAGCATTCGGGTGTGTATTGACACAATTCCAAGAGGGAAAGAGGTTCGCTATGGTCTTAAAGAAGCAACTGTTGCTGCACATCAATCTGGAAAACGTTATAAAACAATTTCCAAACAATTTGGAGTTCTACAGTGAGAAAGATTCTTCACTGAAAAGTAAAAAGCATTCAAGACAGACAATCTCCCCAGGAATGGATGTCATAGCACATTCACCTGAATGATCACACTGTGAAGAGAACTCAAGGGATTGGGACTAAAACCATTGGGTAGCCTTAAGAGAACCACTTATCATTGAGGCTAATTGGGGAAAAAAAAGGGTTTCAATTTGCTAGGGAGAATAAAGAATGGACTTTTGAGCATTGGAAAAGGGTCTTGTGCTCTGATGAGTTCAGATTAACCCTGTTCCAGAGTAATGGGATCATTAGGGTAAGAAGAGAGGCAGATGAAGTGATGCGCCCATCATGCCTAGTGCCTACTGTACCAACCTGTGGGGGCAGTGTTATGATCTGGGGTTGCTTCAGTTGGTCAGGTCTAAGTTCAGAAACATTATGTGCCCAAAAAAATTAGGTCAGCTGACTATCTGAGTGTACATCAATGAAATATTAGAGTGTGCTACTTTTTTTTTTTTTTGGCCTGCTATTGTATTTACATATTACTTGCCTACTTGTCGCTCTAAAACATTCTTACAAAACCTTAACAAGGCAACCCCAAAGAATATTTAAAATAAACCCAAATAAGATGCTATATTATAAATATATATACAGTCATTTATTAAGTAAACAAATAAAATGCCATATTAAACATATATACAGTCATTCATTAAGTTAATCAAAAAATTGCCAAGAGAAATCAGGAAGATATGCAAGTGAAGTAATGTAGGATGTAATATAGAATAGTGGTTAATAATGGGCTAGAATAAAATAAAAAGAAAGAAAAAAAATGACTCTAGAAGGATGTCTACAAGCACAAACCTAAGAATGTTGAGCTTTAAATGTGCTGCATAGAGGAGCAGAACATGCCCCCTCTACAAGCATCTTAAACCTTGTTAGACATTGCAGAGGTTGTATTGCAGATTTTCTTTACAACTTTACCAATTATTAGTGGTTAGGATATGAGTATTTTTTAAAAATAGTATTTTTGCAGAGAAATTAACAACATACTGTTTTAGAGAGGAGTTTTTGTCTTGGAAAAAAAACTTTATGTTTTAAATAAGTGTATAGAGAATGCCTCTGTGTTTAAGCTTTAAGTTTGGGGCATTGGATTATAATTTTTTTTGCTTTTCTCTCTTTTTTAATTTGGGATTTAATTTAGGAGTCTAGGCCAGTGGCTCCAGAATAACAAGCATATATTTTAGTCCTGCATGGTTGTCTGCACACCGCTAACAATAGAGGAACAATGAAGTGTCAGAATTTCTAGCAATTCCTCAGTCTGTGACACCAAATTATACCAGAAAAGTAGAGCAACCCAAATCTGTTCCCCCTCATATTTTATTTTATTCCTGTGCAGATGACAGGTTACTGTATATGTGATGGCAAAATATGTGAATCTAATTAATAAAAGAACAATCTTTATTTGTAAATAATAATAATAATAATAAAATAGCCATAGCGTGGGTGTGTGCCCTGGCTTCAGCCTCCTATAAGATATCTTTATTTCTATCTTCATTAAGTCATATATATATTCATAAATTCATTTAATCATTCATTCATCCCCTTATACCACTTATTCTGTACCGGGGCCTAGAGTCTATTCCTGGAGACTTTGGCCAAGAGGCAGGGTACCCATGGTGCCAATCCATCACAGGGCACGCACACATGCTCACACTATGGGCAGTTTTGGGAAAGCCAATTTGCCTAATCTGCATGTCTTTAGACAGTGGGAGGAAACCGAAGTACCCGAAGGAAACACCAAGCACAGTGAGAACTCGCAAACCGAGGAGCAAATGGAACCCTCGACCCTGGAGGTGTCCTAAACACTATGCCATCATGCCGCTGAATGAATATATAGTTTGTTAAAAATACCACCTGGAAGTACCACAAAACAAGACCACATTTCAAATTGTGTTTTAAAAAAAAACATCTGCTCCAGGAATGGCTAAATCATTTAATCGGAAGCGGGCACACAGAAATTGAGCATTTAAAGGGTTTAAAATTGAATATTTTACATTATTTGCTTATTTGAAGTATTTCGGACTTCTGGGATGACCGTTCCTTACAAAATGTCAAGTCAAGATTGAAACATCAACCATAAAAAAAGCCTTAGGCAGAATTAAATCACAAAATGTCATTTTTGGTCATAATCCAATAAGTTATAACTGATTTCCTGACAGGTTTTCATGGAGTAAATTGGTGGTTGGGGTGGCTGTGGACGTCAGGAGAAGACGTTGCCCTGAAGGCATCGTAGTACCACCTTAGTGAACTGATACCGGAATCACTGAAAATAACTGGGAAAAGATTTTCCGAACCTCATATTACATCCCGCTCATTAGCAAACCTGCTTCTATGATAATTTGCTAATCTAGTAGCGATCTTACTTTTTAGACCCAATCAGTTTCCTCTCTTGGGAGGTAGAGTCAGAATATTCTGTTTTTCAGCTGCTTATCTAAAATATCGTGAGTAATTGGCTTTACATTTTGGGGGGGAAGAAAAACAAACATTTCTTTTCTCCAGTCATGGTGATTTTTATTTTTATTTTTTTTTTAAATATGTGATTCTAAAAATTCATTATTTAAACTATACTTGAATACATATTGAAAGCCCATAAAATTGTGTGAGGGCATTCATCAAGGAGATTCTCTAAAACAAAACATCATGGGATATCAAATCAATTTCTAAATAACTTAAAGGTTTTAAAGCAATTAGCTTTAGCAATGAAGCAACCAGCTCGTGAGGTATTGCGAGTCCTCACGATAAGGCCTTAGGTTTTTCTATACACTACACCGCCATCTTGTGGTCATTGCGAGGTAAGACCTCACTAGAGAATGTCATTAGAGAAAGTATTTTGAATAGTAGTTTGAATAATATTTTTCTTATGCTTATGCTAAATTTATTATAAAATAAAAAGTTCAATTATTATTTGATCTTGCCAGTCCAGATTAAATAACATATATTTACACTTCCATTTCTCATACTTGAAGATTTCAAGGTGGCACTCTTGTATCCGGTGGCACGGTGGTGTAGTAGTTAGCACTGTCACCTTGCCACGTGTGTATGCATGCAGTTTGCATGTTCTCCCTGTGCTTGTTGGGTTTCCTCCGGGCACAGGGCGGCGTTACCATTAGGCAAAAGTAGAAAACATTCTAATTGTAGAAAATTGTTTGTGCATTAGTTAACCTGTTAATGTTTTGTTGTTGTTTTCTTTCTACAGGGCTGTTCTAGACAGCTGGATAAGATTGTGTTATGGAAAAATATTTGTTTAATGAAACTCATTATTATTCTCACTCATTTATTTATTTATTGAATCTCGCACTGTATTGCGGTGTGGTACAGTATCTTGTCTCCGGGAAAAGCTGCTTGAAATTTTCCATGAACTAAATCTGTATTCATTGCCAGCTTTAGAAAAACACATTTTTTGATGGTTAACATTTTCACACAAAAATAAACGGCTGACGTAAAGCAAAGCACTTCTCCGATACATACAACAGACAGGTGGCCCCAAACAAAAGCGCATCAACGCACTAATACTACTCTACGTGGCCTCTTCAGAAAGACTTTCTGAACGCACTGTATATTAGCAATTATGTAAGCAAATATAACTGATCTTTGGAGTTCATTTAATTTGAATGTTTCTATAAACATTCTGATGCTGGATAAAATTTATGGAAAAGGTGCAGCTGTTTTTATTTGGACGCACATGAATAAGGACACAGTCTAATCATAACTGACATACTATAAACTTGCACACTACTTTATACTGTATACATGGTCACAGGTGGCCTGTGAAGGCTCAAGGTAGGTGCCAATTAATAGCAGGGTACACAGACACACATTCACACTCTAGCAGCTTGTTTATAGCAGACAATAGTGTGCAGGGATCATCCACTGCATAAGCCTATTTTCCTTACCCAATGTTTGCAGTATGTTCCTGTTAAAAACACTACTAATTAGATTTTTATTTCAATTATTTGCCCTAAAACATCATTATGTTTACACAGGGCAGTGTGATTCCTGCCTTAATAGCCTGTTCTTATAGGCAAAGTGGTATGAAGTTGAAGTATCCACAGTACAAATAAACTAGCGATAAGCTTAGCGTGTCTGATAACGTTAAGAATTCTTCACAAAAGATTGACACAGGAACCAAAGCTGGACATCAGGGTTGATGTATTTATTTGTTCGAGGACCATTTATGAAAGTCAACAGCATCCACTTTTTTTTCCACAATTTCAAAACAATGAAAATCACCACAAAAACATATACAAGCACCAGATGCCTGGTCAAGTGAGAATCAAGAACTACAAGCAGACAGTCAGGCATAGATGTGGACATCCCGTATTAGCAAGGGACCTGGAACCTAAAAGAGACTAGGTTGCTAATTGGGTCTTCTTTACCTCCAAAATCTGACATCAAGATAAATTAGTGGAATGCTTCGAAATAAATGTGTACACACTAAACGATAAAGCATCCAAGATGTTTTTGTAAAAGATTGTGGCTTCCAGTGTGATTGAAAGAAATGTGATCTGTTGCAATAATTCAGACATTTTATATTGACCCACACATACTAATGCTGACAATTAACCTGGGGAGTTGAAAGAGACATCTTGGAGCAGACTGTGTGGAGTTTAGGTCATTCATTAGATGCTAGAATTTTCCGAAACGCTTTGTATTGCATGTCCCAGGACGACACTGATACATTAATACAGAAAAAAAAAATATAGAGAGTCATTATCTGTACAGAGTACAGTCATGATCTGTGAAAAAGAGGAGCTGTAACTGCATGCAACATTTTCACCAAAAGTGTATATAAGCCATCAGAAACTATCTGCGCACAACACAAATCCTCTGCAGTGGCAACCATAACTGCGAGCCTATGAATAGGGAAGTTTAAATACAGTTTTCTGTGCATCTTCCAACATAAAAAAAAAAAAAAAACATGGGAGGAAAACCCCCAAAGACCATGTATAACAGAAGAAATATGGAATGCTCTTATAAAACACTGGATTTATACATCATAAGCTTAATCACAGCTTAAGTGTGTCCTGGTGCCAATCCAAGTATAAACACCATTAAAACTAAATTTGGGAACATTTGATAAACAAGCCGTGTCCTCGTATTTTTAATGGCTCTGCAGAAGAATGAATACAACACACACAAGAATGAACAATATTTAAAGTGTCCAGAATTATCCTGGCTATAGGATTTACAATAGATCTGACAAACGCATCCCCATACCATGGAATAAGAACACCTCAGACAGCCATACTACATTACAAACAACAACATTTCACTTTTTGTGTTGTACAGAACACCAAATCACAGCAAGCTACACAGCCCTAGAGAAGAAGTTCAAAACTTTCACCAAAGTACCGTGTAATCTTTCGGGGAGTTAAAATGTTGGAAGTCTGGACGTTGTTGACATGATGGGATTCTACTCTACAGAATCTTCTACCTACTTTGTATATATATATCTGTATGTATTTGTACACATGTATTCATACAATTTAAATAAAATAACTTCCAGATATCAATACAACTCTCATACTTCAATAATAGGGCCAACATCACACCTGTTGAAGACATTTCTTCTTCTGAGGTTTCGTTTGTGTAAACAATGTTTAAAAACAGACACAGAAGGGGGGAGGAGGGGGGGGGGGGAGAGAAAATACATCTAAATAATTTACTATGTATTTACATAGTTGGGCCGTGTATCCAACACAGCGTCATTCTTTTTTTTGTTGTTTGTCTTGCAGACGCCATATTCTTTAATCTCCCATTTTTACTTTCGACGTCTGAAAAAAGGAGGGAAAAAAAGTGTCAAACAATATTAATATTCAAATAACATTTAGATTTATTAACTATACCTGCAGATAATTCATATTTTGAAAATTTAACTAAATATATTAGATCGATCTTCAGGATGTGACTAATAAATTATGATTCGTATACATGTTTAGTCTGGCCAGATGAAAATAAAGAACAAATATAATGAAAAAGTAGCCCATGGCCGTGTGTGGTGTGTCATGGGATTAAATGCAGTCTGGCCAAGCCGGCACTGTTAGACAACTCCTCAGCTGTATAAATGAGATAAGTGCATCTACCAAACGCCATACAAATATACATGTGTGATTTTTGTGGTTTGCCTAGAAATGAACAATGTACATAGACAATAGTATGTTTGTCCCACATTAGCTGACTTGAAAATTTTGCCAACAACTCTCTACCACCTGCCTTTACTTTAATCCATTCTCTGGTTGAAGAAGGGGAACAAGAGGTAGTGAAGCACCTAACCAATCACAGATGAGACTGAATTCTCGTATCCAATCAAACACAAAGTGGAATTTACAGTGGGAAAAAATGGTCATAATGCAAAAGATGGAGAAAATATAATAGCCTGTGTCATGTGCCTAAGTAAATTACATAAAACAGGATGCCCTGCAAGTGTTGCAACAGAAAAAAAAAGGAACATCATGGTTTCAGTAAAATATATTTCCTCTCCTTAGACATGGGAAAGGTTTCTAAGAGTCATTATCATCATGACTTATCAGTATAAAGTACATTCCCTTTTCTTTATGGAGAGAGAATTCTCCCTCATGAGAATACTGACCTGCAAGATGGCTACAATGACTCCAAACAGCCCGATGGCGCTACCAAAGATTTCCACAATGAGAATCTTAACGAATAGGCTGGCATTCTGGGCATCAGCCAAAGCAGCCCCACTGCCCACGATGCCAACACAGATTCCACAGAAGAGATTGGAAAAGCCAACAGTGAGACCTGCCCCAAACATGGAGTAGCCTGGAAATACAGCACAACAAAATGAAAATTTTTTTAGAGATGAATTAATTTTAGTTCTGATAATTAAGTAAACTTTGTCAATTCGTGTGATTTTTATACCCGCTTGGTAGTTCCTTGCTCCAATTGTTTCTGGAGTTGTGCCAGAAAAAACCTAGGGTACAGTTGAAAGTTCAGAATAATTATACTGATAAAATACTTTCAACAAAAACTTTTTTAGCAAATAAATCCAATTCAAATGCTCCATGTTTTTCTATTTCTAGGAAAACTTATTTTCCCACTTATTTTTGATGAGACAGAAACAAGTCAGTCAAATAGTTACGCTTTCACTTTAAAAAGCTCACCTCGGCCATGTTACTGATGACAATTGCCATGATGATCCCGTAAATTGCGACAGCTTCACAAAAGATTATACTGGAGAGCAAAGATTATATAACAATGTCAGCAATACTCACATGAAATAAATAAATCAAAAAAACAAACAAACAAAAACAAAAAAAGACAGAACCAAGATAAACAAACCTGACGAGGTTCTTGGTCTTAATTCTCGGAGCCTTGACACCTCCGCCGATGATGCTGGAGCCAGTGATATAAATTCCCCTGCAGAGATAAAAATGCAGAACATGCTTATTACTAATATAATGGATGTGTTTATACATCTGCTAATCTTTTGGGTCATGGGTGTAGCTCAGTGGTTCAGGGTGTCTGCCGAATGCCTTAAAACTTTAATTTACCGTATAACCTAATTATTTTTCATTTACGTGGGGTGTTCAAGTCAAACGGGGACTTGTGACATATGTCAATGAAGTCTTAAAGCATACAGTGATGAGACTTTTAGCCGCAGTAAAACATTTGAAAGGTGCAAACGTTATAAGGCTATACATCAGTGAACAATGATCCTGGCTGAGGTGGCTCAGAGCCCACTGCAGTTGTTCCTGTGAACATTCAGCAAGTGAAATGCATGTCCTTCAAAATCTACAGGCAACTTGTCACCAACTTGCAGGAAATATGTATCTGTCTGTGAGAACTGTACACAGAAGCATTTATGAATACCACTTGCACATAACACAAACTCGACTGTGAAGTTACACCACAGCCCTGACCTCACTAAGCCATTTTCACATGTTTGGACCATTAAAGGAATTCAGAAGGGAGGCCAGGATTTTGGACATGAAGGCAGTCTGAGCATAGCTCCACCACTCTGAGAAACCTTCTACCTTGATTGTATCCAAGCACTGGTGATATGCTGGGATACGTGCATTAGTCTAGTAGGGGATTATATAGAAAAATAAAGGCAGTTTTTAACTCAACTGTTATTTTGCGCAATAAAAAGTCCTGGTTTGACTAGAACACCCCTCTTATATAATGCAAATGGTTAGAGAGCAGCAGTCAATGGATTTTCCTTTTCAGGTGTAATGTAGCAGAAATTTGCCACACGTACGCGGTTTTTGCTAAAGAGCATTCAGATAAGTACAAATATGGAAATTTCTGCTTTTTCCACATCATAAAATTTCCCCTGTCTCCACTGAGAGCTCTTTGGTTGTGAAAGAACGTGAAAAGAGGAAACAGTGTGATGTCTTACCAAGCCGCTCCAACCACAGACAGTGAGATGGCCAGGCCGATTCCAAGGTTGGCCCACATATACGGGGACGTCTCTGTTAAAAACCTGCCAGATAAGACGCAAAGTCATTATATAAATAAATAAATGACAGTATTCTTGCTGTAATTGATGTCATAAATGATAAATATATTAATAAAAGTCAGCTTTGAGAGAGTATTCCAACAGAATGTATCTGCTTGAAGATGCCTATAATTTAATAATGAGACTCACCATGCCACATCAAACCTGAACCCGAGGTCAAAGATCGTATAGCAGATTCCTGATGAGAAACATTAAAACACAGATTAATCAAACAGGAATCTGAAGAAAGCATACAAATTTATACCGTCATAAAACACACATTTTCCATAGAAGGCAGAAAGGTTAAAATGTGATCTAACTGAGACAACTTCCCGCATTATGAAGCATGAACAAAGTTTAAAAGATTTGATTAAAATGTAATGAACATTTTCCACAGCTAAAAAGAGGTCCATGAAGTGTCTGCTCCATTGAGGATGTGTGTGATAACTCACACTCACATGCGGATTGTTCCTTCCTCATTCAACCCAAGGATTCAAAGACTTAAAGGGCTTAAAATGCTTAACAGCTATGAATGACTGAATAATGGAGGGTAGAGAGAAATTATCCTAAAAACTCTGAATACCATTATGTATTGGAGTATCAACAATTATCTGTATGTAAATCCCTTTGATAGCAAAGAGCAATACTATACCAGAAGCTGTGTTTCAGTTGGAGACAAAATTGACAATTTCAATCCTAAAACTCTTCAAGCAATTGCAGTAGCAAGTCATTGCACACTAACTGTTTGTATTAATACAGTACAAAGCCATGTTCATAAATATTTAGTGGAACTCTCCTCGGTTATCATAACTATCTTTAAGCAGGCCATCTACATTTTGTGTCCTGCAAAGTGATGTCATCCCATCCGAGATGGGATTGAATTCCTGCATTGTCCCTGCTATTCCTAGACAGACCCCAGACCGACCATGAGCCTGACCAGGATGCAGTGCTTACAGAAGATTAATAAATGTCACAAAGTAACAATTTTAGCTATTTAAATTGCACTGTTTTGTCAGCCAAACTAACACTGTAAGTCCTATTCACTGGAAAGGCAGACTGATTAATTTAACTGATGAAGGAAGGAATTTCATACATCAAGAACATTTCAGATGATTTTTTAAAAGCAGGAATAGGTAGAGTTAATACACACAAAGGTAAAAGAAGGAAATAAATCCTGTTGCGGTAATATTTTCAGTTAAGGGGGCTAGAAATTATCGTTTGAAAATCTTTTTACTGAAATAGAAGTTATTTCCCTTTATGACATACAGTGCTTATGTTTTACAGATTTACAACCTTGGCCGTTTCAGTAAAGAGAATTTGCTAACAGGATATCTTGTTTTTTTTGTTTTGTTTATCAGGAGTATGCGTTAACATTAAGGCTTGTGTTCTGCCAATCCCATGTTACCCATTATTGTTTTTTTGCTACTTAAAGGTTCTGCGCATACAAAGACTGACAATGGAGTGTCCCTGATCATGGAATGAAGCATTTAATTTTGTTTTTGAGAGCGACTGGACTGGAAAGTGAGCTTTAAAGGATAGAAAAGCTGAGGAGAGAGAGAGAGAATCTATAAGTGGCGGTGATGAAAGCTACAGAACTTCAACTAAAAATGCAGAGTGGTACTGGGAAGAAATGTGTTGAGAAGAAAGGGTGTTTGGAAGTACCAGATAAAGCAAACAAAGAGTTCGATACACAGAACAAGTAAAGACAAGATCAAGGAAGGATGCACTAGACATTTTTAAGGAAGACTGAACTAGAAAGTCGGCTTTAAAGGACAGTGAAGCTGAGGAGAGTGAGATCTATAGGTGAGCGGTACTGAGAGGAAAATGTGACAAGAAGAAAGTGTGGAAGTACCGGATAAAGGAGTCAAAGAGTTCAAGACAATAATGACAAGATTAATGAAGGATGCATTCGACAATTTTAAGATTTGGAAAATCTGCTTTAAAAGGTGCAGGAAAAAAAAAGATGATGAACAAGCCTACAGTTGGCATTAATGCAACCTACTGCATTCCAACTGCCGTTAAACAACAAAGAAGAAGACCAAACATTATTCCTCTTTTTTTGACATACAGTGCTCGTGTTACATTGTCACATCCTTGGCCTGGTCAGCAAAAAGAATGTACAAACAAACAAAAAAATAATAATTGTGTTAAGACTGGTGTTTTTTTTTTTGGTATTTAAGGGAGCTGACATGAAAACACTGATAATTGTTTTTTAAATTTTCAATTCAATTCTATTTGTATAGCGCTTTTAACAATCGACATTGTCGCAAAGCAGCTTTACACAATCAAAATTATTATTTAAAATTTTTTTAATAATGTGGTTGAAGCATTATTCAATGGGGATAGTGGTCTGACAGAAAATGCTACTCTTAAAGCCTTCAACAACAAAAAAAATGTCAATTTATATACAAACCATGCTCAATTTGTTGTTATAGTATATTTACACCTTTGGGATTTACCATTTTAGTGTGAATCTGTAAATTCACGCGATGGTGACATTTTTGTGAGAAGGCAGGCAGCATAATTTTAGCCGTTAGGCTAGGTGCTAACTAGCAAGATAGGAAGTAGGTAGTGAGCTAGAGCTGTCTAAAGTACTGATTACAACCTACAACACATGCCTTTAGCACAGTTTATTCCTCCGGATTATAATTTTATTGAAAAATAAAAACAGCCGATTTGTGAGAGATGACAGTGTAACCTGACTAGCCTATCATATCCTATGTTATGCTATGCTATGCTATATGCTAGCTCTGTGTATTAGCAATGCTAACCTTGGACGGCAGAATGAATCAGATAGTCTGTAAATCTTCCGAATGAAATGATATCCTGACAGAAACAGAAACGGTCGTAGAGAACCTGAAGGACTGGCGGTAAAGCAGTAATGGACAGATGGGGACATACCGACGATGAGGATGGTGCTCCAGAAGGCCAGAGTGACCCCGGTGTAGAGAATTGCGTGGCCGTTCATCATCCACTCGACTAAAAGCGCCAGTTTTTCGACCTAAACGTGCGCAGCCGCGGGTAATCTACAGCCTGTCGTGGTTAGAAAGGCGTTTGGATCAACGTATAAACGAACGCTGCCTTGCTAACGCTGAACCAGAGGCACCTGAAAATCCTGCAGCCATCCAGAGACAGAGAGAGGAAGCGGAGATCAGCTGATCATGTGACGAGCACGACTTCACAGCACGTGACTCATCGCCACACGGAAGGCGCGCGCTCGCCAAGCTGTGCTAATATTTATTCTCCTTTTTCCACTGTTACTTATTTTACCATGTTGGAAACATACACGTTTCTTTGTTTTAATTACCCCTAGTAACATTCCCGTCACGTCGTATTTATCTGGCTATGGACAACCATTAAAAACCATACATAAAGTTATATAAAAGTAAAGTATTGCTTTTAAAGGAGTTCTAGGTGTGAAAGAAGAAGAAATTAATTTCTGGAGATTGTTATGGTCCAAATTCCACCTTCTCTGTAGAATGACCCACTTACTTTTATGGTCTGGTGTCAGGAAACCTTTTGCTATGTAGCACAAAAAGGATAACAGAACTATGAACTTGTTTAATGCAATATTGAGCATTGCTTTAAGAAGTTTGCTCTACACTTCCTTAAGTTAACCAGGCTCTTCTGTTGTTCTTCTCGTCTGCCTGAATTATGCTACACAGCAAAACGTTTCCTGGCACCAGACTACTGTATAAAAGCAAAGGAAAGACTGCTCTAGGCTCCAGGCCACCATGACACTATACAGGAAAAAGTGGTATAAACGATGAGGGAGTGATATCTTTTGAAAGTATACGGTTTCACTTCCATGTACAGTATGATCATAGTGACAAGACATTTCCTTAAACCTGGCCTGTTAAAAAAAACATAAAAAAAAACAACATATAT
>JAQQZT010000001.1:26347761-26361698 GCA_030068275.1 Clarias platycephalus
ACACACACACACACACACACACACACACACACACACACACACACACAAATAGACTATTTAAGATGCTCCAGACACAAGAGAATGTCTTACCATATTTGTTCTAGTGCATGAATGGTACAGTAAAAAGCAATTCTGATTACTTTCTTCAAGTTGGTGTGCTATCCATACATGAATACCTAAAGTCTGAACCATTATTGTGTTTATGTATCTACACTGCATAACCACAAAATCATTCCTTAGAAACTCTCTGGAAGAATGAACCATACAAATCTTAAATGACAGTTTTGAAGAAATCATGAAAGCAATTTATAAATATGTGCTTTGCAAAAATGTTTATTGTCTTCCCTGAGTACCTGTCCCTAGATTTCCATTTTGAGCGTAATTGCAGTAAACAGGTTTGCTGTTCTTTTATCGGAACAGATAAACATGTCGAAGATGCTGTCAAGATTATTGTCATATGTTGCAGTACCAGCAGTTACATTTAGTTCTTGCACGTTGTTTACAACTCTTCTGCTTCAGTCTGGGATTTTGCATCATTGAACCACTGGCCCAATATTTCATCCCAGCATATATGCCAATATGTGTACTGTATGTACAGTACTGTATATGACTGAATATTATACGCAGAGACTTTTAACGATCATAACAAGAAAGTTATACACTTGTTTGTCCTATAGACTATAAATCTATAAATCTTTAAATGTATGGACCATTTTTCACTTTTGCACTAATGTAGAAAAATACTTCCAAGCATGACGCAGTGGAAAACAGCAGAATATTTTGTTTTCTACGAGGACATAATGCACTAGATTTAATAATAAAATTACTGGCATTTTCATTTACTAATACACTTCTGTGGAACAGCCAAGGACAAACATCGTGCTGTGAGTACTTTGCTTAGATGATGAGAAATTGCCTTTCTCTTGCTGTGCTCACTCTATGTTATCTCCACAGCAACGTCAATCTGAAGTAAACCAGTCGTGACCAAACAGCATGCAGAAAAAGCTACATGAAGACTGAACTTCATTGATTAATTGAAGCCTATATTGATAGCTGAAAGTGTTGCACTGCTTCAGTAACATAAACATTTCAGGCATTTAGCTTAATTATTTTTTTCTCCTTTTCAGTTAATCAACTGAATTAAACTGTGGAGTCTAACAGCACGAACAGTGTCTGTGTCTACCTTACAGTATATAATAGTCATATGTAGTGTTTTGTTTATATATTGTACATTGTCATGAGAAAAAAATGCATTTAATGTTTATTTTAAAACATGCTTAAAATCATTATCAGTTGTTAAATATTGTTATATATATACAGTATATATTTATTTCATTTTTTAAAATTCTGGGTATTGCCTTAATCCGGTTTCCCAACACAAAAAATGTCTAATGTTGGAATGATCACATGATTGCACAATGATATGATAATATATTCATTCATTCATTCATTCCGATTAATGTTGCAGTGGAAAAAGGGGACCACCCCAGCAACACATGGCATAATGCACGGACCCACCCTCAATGAGGTATTAATCCATCCACAATTTATCAGTCATCCCCTTTACTTGTTTTAGGGAAGTGGGAGGAAATCACAGAACCTGGAGGAAATGCGCACACACACACTTCAATTCTGCTGTACCAGCAAATAAGGTATTCTATTTTTAAGATAAGAAGGAGGAAATCAGAAAACCTGTGGACATTTTCAATTGTCGGCTAAGGAGTTGATGCAGGATCGCCATGCAGACTGTTATTTAATGATGTGAAGACACACACATGAAGACACAAACATGAAATATTAACAGCAATATACAGTAGAAACTATGGCTAGTCTACAAGCTGGATGCTACCACTACGCCTAAGGCTAACGCTAACATACAAAAACAAATATGAACACATCAGGAAGCTACAACAGTAGCAAATTGACAAAAAACCAACTGAAACACAGACTATAAATAGACAGACTGAACAAAGTAAACAATGCGCAGGTGAAAACCATTGACATCATGTGACTTTGACAGATGAGGCACAATGCATACTGCCAACTGAAGTCTACAGTAAGAGTCCAATTGAACACAAAGAAAGCAGATGGTGGGATCTTACTTCAACAAACACTGGGTGCTTACAACATGAAAGTTACAGTACTTTGCTTCAAATTATTTCATATACAGTGCCTTGCAAAAGTATTTATACCCCTTGATCCTTTCCACATTTTGTCATGTTACAACCTCAAACGTAAATGTATTTGATTGGGATTTAATGTGATAGACCAATACGAAGTGGCACATACTGTAACTGTGAAGCGGAAAGAAGGAAAATAAGAAATGTTTTTTAAACTATTTTACAAATTAAATCTGTGATTATGGTGTGCATTTGCATTCAACCCCCTTTACTCTAACTAAAATCCAGTGGAACCATGAAGCCCAAGGACACACCAGACAGGTCAGGAATAAACTTGTGGAGAAGTAGTTTAAAGCAGGGTTAGATTATTAAAAAAAAAAAAAAAAAATATCCCAAGCTTTGAACCTTTTATGGATCACTGTTCAATCCTAATTGAGTTCAATTTAACTCTGGCTGTCTAACTAAACTGACAGGCCTGCCAAGGAGAGTATTAACCAGAAAAGCAGCCAAGAGGCCCGTAGTAACTCTGGAGGAGCTGCAGAGATCTGTCCATAGGAAAACTATTAGTCGTGCACTCCACAAATCTGGCCTTTATAAAAGACCAGGGTTTTTTCTGAGCCTCCAATAATGAACTGGACTCCATATTAAAAGACGTCATCTGTTATACTGAACTGAGTCCAGCCGCCTAACTCACAGTATGACTGCAAAACAATTCCCGCTATCAATTATCACTCAAATGAGGATGGGTTCCCTGTTGAGTCTGGTTCCTTTGACTTGCTCATCAGGGACAATCTAATCATATTGATTCATGCACATTTTTTACATTTCATACAAATTTCTATAATTTTCCTTTATTGTGTTTTGCGACAATGACAATTGTTAAAAGCGCTATACAAATAAAATTGAGTTTAATTAAACATAGAAGAATGGCAAGAAGAAAGCCATTGTTGAAAGAAAGTCATAAGTCTTACTTGTAGTTCCACATGGCTTGTCTTCATGATGCTGTTTGTTCGTTAATGTTCTCTAACAAACCTCTGAGGGCCTCACAGAACAGCTGTATTCATACTGCGATTAAATCACACACAGGTGAACTCTATTTACTAATTAGGTGACTTCTGAAGGCAATTGGTTCCACTGGATTTTGGTTCCGGGCAGCAGAGCTAAATACAAATGCATGCCACACTTTTCTGATATGTATTTGTAATTTTTTTAAAAACCATTTATCATTTTCCTTCCACATCACAATTATGTGCCACCTTGTGTTGGTCTATCACGTTGTAACATGACGAAATGTGGAAAAGTTCACGGGGTATGAATACTTTTGCAAGGCACTGTAAGATTCTTTGGCAGGTCAAATGTAAATTGGTTGCTGATTTTTCATTCTACATCCTGGCGTAAAAACGTTATTGCTTATTATACAGTACATGGAGACATGTACGACCAAGAACTCTGAGACTGAATGGTATAGAAATGAATTGAGGTTTAAGTGCTCTGGTGCCTAATCTTCTGCTTTTGAGACACATGTAGAACCATGTGATTTGCTGCAGTGCTAGGTGAAATGAAGATGAATTTGAAGTCTTTCATGCAATTCCCTGGTCTGGTACTCTAACAATGTGTTTGAAAGCAGGTTTTCTTAGATTTCCCTGGGAAAGAAACCCTCTGTAGACTTTCTGAAATATTGCAGCTTGAAGTGAAGCTTCTTGGCTCGAAATAAATATATTCACAGAAAAGAGCTCTCTCCTTGAAGTTTTCAGTATTTTCAGTCATGATAAACTATATTTTATATAATACATTATATTTTTTTGTCAACTATTATTTGATTAACTTATCTTTATATAATAATAATAATAATAATAATAATAATAATAATAATAATAATAATAATAATAACAAATAATAATAATAATACCTGCCATGATGTTCTGCTATCTATCATTTCATATTCAGACTTTAGCTTGTTGCCATTAGCTACAGGTCCATAGAATTTACAGTACTTTCTGCAGCAGCATAAACCTACTGTCCACTTTATTAGGAACATCTGGACACCTGCACATTAATGGAGTTATTTAATCAGAGAACCATGTGGCAGCAGCACCACAAAAACATGTAGACACATGGTTTAGGTAATGTTTACATCGAAGATCAGAGTCAGTATTCATGGCATTGATGTACGGAGTGTGCTTCTGCCTCATGATTGGCTAATTAGATAACTGCATTGATGAGACAGGTGAACAGGACAGCAAGTGTACTGTAGGTGTAGCTTGATTCAGATCCTTTTTTTTTTTTAAATCTTACATTACAGCAGCCCAGTGTTCTCTTAAAGCAGCAGGATATAAATAAGACCTTACTTTTCCAGCTCCAACTAATTTGTTATTTAATAAACCTGTCTATCTCCCAAGCATGCCTCAGATAATTTAATCAAATGCACACTGCAATTGTGATGTGTCCCTTTTTAACAACTTACCATATTTGGTTTTGCATATCACCAGCTCTTAGCAAACCTCTCCTGCCATTAGGAACCCTAGAGACCTTCAGAATGAAGGCATTTTAAATTTGGCTTGATGCATGCATCAGCTACTTTCACAGTATTTGCAGAGCATTTTATGCAATTAATTTTGCATAATCATCAAATATTTGCCAGAAAGCCTGATGCATTTCAAGGTTTAAAAATGTGAAGCTCTCTAAAAGCAAGGTAAGTGCACCAGCAAGAGATCTTTCAAGCACTTCTCACCTGGTGAGTACTTGGTGTAATTGAACTGTGAGTAATGCATGTTGGCCGTCTAGTTTCACCCACAGTAACTAAATGGAGCAAACACTTCATATGTCACATTCCTAATTCTGTAGTTTTATAAAGAGGAATGAGAATGAGTGAATATTTACAAATTTTTAGATAAATGGTGATTCATATTTTTATTAAAAGATACACAATGAGAAAATGCACACATTGAACAGTTAAATGTTTACATTTATTTGTTAGATGCTTTTTCACAGTTTCCCTATACTGGATGTCAGGATCTCATTTGGAGTTTCAGCGTAACTGAAAGTTTTCCTATGAGTGTTCTGAATGAAAGAAATTTAATCTAATCTAAATACAGTAGGGTGGCATATTGTTCAGCTCCATGACCTTGCACCTCCAGGGTTTCTCCACATGCTTGGTGGGCTTACTCTGGGTACACCGTTTACCTCCCACTGTCCAAGGACATGCAGATTAGGCCAATAGCATGTGAATGAATTTGTGCATGTGTGTACCCTGCGGTGGATTGGCACCCCATCCAGGGTGCACCCTAACTCATGCCCTAAGTCTGTATACAGAATAAAGCAGTATAGATGATGAGTGAGAGTGAGTGAGTCAGTAATGAAGAATCTAATCTTACCTTATATATACACAATGTATAACAATAAAACTAAAAATATTCTGTAAATTTAATAAAACCTTCACCCCATAAGTGACTTATTCAATATTTCAGTCCTTGTTCATGCCTTTAGATACAGTATGTGAGAGGTGGGTCTGTTTTGCCTAATGCTTCTCTCACACTAAGGAAAGTACAGTACAGTAAGGCTTAGAATCTGACTAATTTTCATTCATCTATAACTAAATTACAAATAACAAAATAACATTGCATTGTGTAAAATGTGGACGTGTGTTGTGAATTGGAGAAATAAAATGTGCAGCAATGTAAGCTATTGTGTTGGGGAGAAAGTAAGGTCAAATAATTGCATACTCCTTAATATTAGCTGCATTTTTGATTGAGCTTATGTGTGAAGGTGATTTAAGAAGAAACAATACACAGTTTCACTTTTGATCAAAGTGAAACTGTGTGTACACAGTTGATCAAATGAACAGGCATTAGACGGGTTCTGTGTTTCTTCTCTTTCTGCTAAAGGTGAAAATTTCATTGTGTCAATGTTTTATTTGCATTTTATTTCTAAGTCATTTTATCATTGTCATTCTAACTTTTAAATGATCATCCAATGTTTGGGCTCCTGCTGGGTAGTATTTAACTTGTCCATCACCTACTGCATATTACTAAGAGATTTCAGTTTGTTGTCCTTGGGTAAAATAAATCCTACACTGACACTATTTCTCAAGGTGTTCCCCAGGGATCGGTCCTTACTCCCCTTCTGCTTATTATGTACATGTGTCCTCCTGGTTCATTTTCATTCATAATTCGTGTCATGATCTCTCATTCAAAGTTATTTTAGCAGCAAAACTACCACCATCTTACCATTCTCTTCATGATATCAAGTACTGGATGTATTTTAACTCTGAAAAAGAACCACAGTAAAACTCACGGGCCCAAAATTCAATTATACTACAATTGTCCAAACAAATGGGGTGACTGCTTTGGTTGATGGAAATTAGGAGCTGATAAAACATACATTACATAATATTATATACTTGAGTGGTAGCAATTAGGTGTAGTGCATTTATAAATATTAATTAAACTAATAGGATTTATCATGAAACACTTATTAATTAATTAATAAGTGATAATTTTCTCAAGTAGAGAAAATGTGGCATGAAAGTGACCCTCAAGAGCAGAATGACTCTCAATATGTGATGACCAGATAATTAAAAACATCAAGGAGGCTATTAATAGGTCTACAGCAGCCTGATTGAATTTCTGCCAGTGACTTTTGACTAATTCACTTGTCAGAAACATCCCATGCTATTTTACAGCATGCCTAAATACGACTGGTGCCATTCGTTATCTCCAGTTCCAAATTGTTTCGTACACTTGTGTAGCTACACAGACTCATACATCAGGTGTCAGTATGCACCTAATTATTTTGCCATCTGTCAATACACACAGATAAGTCTTACATAGTCCACCTTCACACTATGCCTACAGTTATTGACATTTTGGAGACAATGTCAGGAATATGCCTGCCTATCAGCTACGGTCATGCAGTTCAGAGAATGAGATCAGTATTTAGCATGGATGTGACAGCACACGTGCATTTTTGTTCTATTTTTATGTATTTCAGCTGTTTTTGCCCTGTGGTGTATTCGAATAAACTCAGATCTCAATATAGCCTCTGGCATCTTTGCCCATGAGACTCTAAATACCTAGCTTGATGTTTGTAGCAAAAAAAAATGATTCACCATTTGTTATAAAAATGAAAATATGCCGCACCCCGGGCAACAGGAACAGGAGACACATAAACAGCAAGAATGCGATCAATATCAAGTGATAGATGTTACAGAGAACTAGAATCCTGAAAGTTTAAGTGACTGAAGTAAGATATCGACTTGGAGCTAAATAGGACAATAAAGAAACTTGGAATTGAGAAATTCTCTGGAAGACTGCCATTTACTTTAATAAGGAATTTACAACGAGACATAAACTCAAACTGGGTGAATATCACATGACAATAAATCTAGGCATATGAGTGGCTGAGCAAGACCATATGGAAAATTTACTGCTGTGCTAAAAGTGTCTTTAAATACAGAAAATAAGCTGCAGGTGTCAGTACTCAGGTGAGATCAAGCGCCAGCTGCATGCTGCCAAGGGCATTGCAATTGTTCAGACATGCAGGGGCGTAGTGTGTGTGGGTGTGTGTTTCCGTCTTTTTATGTATTATATAGAATAACTGCTTTGTCAATGCAGGATCACACGATGGCCATGGCAACAAAACATCAGGTTAATCAAGTCAACCAATGAATACTGAAACAATGATGTTTTTCAGCAAGTATCAATCTCTCCAGGCATCTTTCTGAAGGTAAAATACTAGGTCCAGATTTACAATAAATGAGCGGTTGGACACTGTAGTTGGATCAGAATGATCACTACAATATATAACAAAATTATAGTGACAGAGCTCTCTTCTTCAGAAGGTCAGTGACAAAACTTGCAAACAGCGGCACACAAAATGTCATTTGCTACTGCAAATGCAAAGAAAAGCAGCGGTGGGAAATGAGCTTTTTAAAGGTTAAATGTAAAATCAAAGAAAAAGGTAGATCTTTTAATATGCAAAAATGCAGCACATGTAGTGCTTGTTTGCCCTTCGCGCTTGTGGGAATTGCAGCACAGTTTAAGGTCAAACAGCCTCCGGAAGCATTCAGTTATGTTTCTGCTGAAAAAAAGGACTTGCACATAATTACTTGTTTTCAGTGCATTTTTATGGATAGAAAATGATTATAGAGGACAAAAAAAAATCCCCAAGGGAATAAAATCTTATCTGTGGCATAATAAGAATGAAGTGTTGTTTTTCAAAACTTTTCTTTAATTGTTTTAAGTCTCTAATTCCCTTCTCTGTCCATGATGTGTTTCTTCTAAATGCCAAACATGGTAATTGGAAAAGCTTTAATCCTTTAATAATAATAAAAAAAAAATACAATAACTAAATTAAACTTACTGCTTTTTGTTAATTTTACTTTGACTGGTGTTGGTAATTACTTTGATGTATACTCAATCTAGTTTTAGCGTATAATTCTAAAAACATATATGGTTGACTGAAGAAATAATCCACTTTGAATGTGCTTATTATATCTGTGACTATATTAGATATGGACCTTCTCAGTCACTGCTGCTAATCTGTAGTAAATGTCATATGTCAGGAAATCTAGGAAGTGTTCTCACATGATAGAAAGAAATCAGCTCCAGCATTGCCTCTTAATAGCTTTCTGTATATTTTTGCTATAGCAGTTGGTGGTGATGTTGCGCAAATGTCAAAATGAGCATTTTGCAGCAAATACACTGTAAAAAAAAAATCACACACTCCAAGGTTTCATTGACCTTTTGCTTTGATTACGGCACACAGTCTGGTGGCAAATTCATGTGTGAAAATGATTCCTCATGCTCCCAGAGCCACACTTTCACAATTTGAATCCTGGAATACGCCTGTGCCATCAGGAATAAAATAACTCCAATGATGCGATAACCTGGTCATTCAGTACATTCAGGTTATCAGCTGACTTGGTTTTTTTGCCACATAACATTGCTGAGCCTAGACCTGACCAACTGAAGCAACCCCAGATCTAGAGTCATCAGACCACATGACTTTTTCCAGTCGCTCCAAAGTCCAATAATTATGAGGCCTACAGTAGAATGTTTAAGTGTCCTCACTAAAAAGTGGTTTTCCCTATGGTCAGACAGCTGTGTAGTCCCAATTCTGTACGTTCTCATCACAATGTGTGTGGAAATCCTCTTACTTTCACCAAGAAACTGTGATTTCTACTGTCAGTTTTAGCATTTTTTTTTGCCATGATTCCTTTCTGACCACATTTCTTCCATGAATTTGAAGATTCAGCACAATCGTTACAAGTTTTAATAATGTGTTAAAGGATCCCTAAGCCAATTCCAGTCATTTTAGACCTCCTTAATTGTTTTCAGTATTTGATGCAGGCCAATAAGTTGACTCTTCTGATGTGGTGACATTTTTTGGCCAGGCAGTGTATTTATTCAAACGCAGTTTCCTTATGCAATGAAAAGAAAAAAAAAACATTCTACTTAAAAAAAAAATAATAATAAAAAATGGTTATGTATGAAACAGGGTGTGGAGCCCTGAGGATAAGTATTAGAATTAAGGCACTGGAATTGATGGAGGCGAAAGCATGGCGGTAACATTTATAAAGAAATACAGACCACAATTGGACACTGTGTAATCATGCTTGCCCTTTAACAGAAACTGGTCATAGTGGAGTCAGTCCCCAGTGTTATCTGTAATTTAGACATCGAATAGAAAACAGGTGTGAAATGTTGCTTGAGATCTCGACACTCCATTCCAGCTTGACTATTTCGTTCATAGGTAAACTGATGGCTGCAGCACTCCTGAGTATATACACTTACTCTGATATTTGCTTTGACTTTCTGAAAGTCTTTCACTGAAAACCATGCCATTATCATTTAGCTTGTTGAGTTTGGTCAGGTGTTTCATGGATAAACAACCGTGAAACATGAATCACTGTCAATGCTACAAATATTGCATTTGTACATTTATTCTCATTGCTTAGTGACAATCTTAGGGGCAAAACTCTACACAGTAACCAGAAAACCTTACCCCCAAACCACCAAACACTACACTGAGTGTTTTCTACTGTATATTCAGATTATTTTTTTAAATGTTATGTATTTGCATCAATACAGGACATGTAAACAATCCTTTGAGTAAGCTCATGAAGCACCAGCTATGCACAAGTATGAATGTGTATACAGAGTATAACAGAGTATCAATACAAAACTCAGTTCCAAGCAACAATGAGCGGGCCCAAGCACTCTGCGCCATCGCCACCCAGACACTCCACACATCCTGTGTCACTTTTTGTGTTAAGACCTCTAAAAAGCCATCGACACCTGTGTGCACCACACAACCTTGTGGGCCTTTTGAGCATGCTAAGATACATACCAATACCATTATGACATGATTTTAGAATAGGAGGAATTTTATGTTAAGACCTCCAAAAAGCCTAGTACATTACGTGTATTGTCAAAATGAGTGACATCTTAGTGTGATGTCACTCAATATGATATCACATCAAAATGATGCACTGTAACAAATATGACGACACACTGGAAGTTATTACCCACTTTTCAGCACAAGTCACAGCCCTCCACAATTTTGTGTCCACATTGTCCGAAGTAACAGACTTCCTGTTGAGTTGAGCCCATGACATGCATGTGAAAATTTGTTCAGCTCAAAGAGCTCTAAATGTGTACTGGGTTTCGTGTACATACGTGCAAAATGTTTATGAGCTATGCAGCAAAATATTGTGTAAGGGCCCTGATGCTGGAAAAAAAAATTCTTAGAAAAACAATAGGGCCCTTCACACACTATGATGTAATAGGGCTGATGTCATAGTGCTTGGGCCCTAATAATGGGACAAAGTGCAGAGAAAACATTATTTAATAGGAGTTAGGGGACCATGCACACAATGGTAATAATTTAAAGCTCAAAAAAGAGCTACAGTATGCCCTGCGATGGATTGGCACCCTGTCCAGGGTGTACCCTACCTCATGCCCTAAGTCTCCTGGGATAGGCTCCAGGTCCCCGCGTTCCCTGAATACAGGATGAAGCGGTATAGAAGATGAGATGAGATGAGATGAGACAAAAGAGCTATTTCAAACCATATTTTGTCTGCATGCCTCTACACACAAAATCTCATCACTTTTTTCACAATTCTCATAATTCTTAATGATTGAGATTTCTTAATGAATTTTAAATCATGAGATCCATTGTTTGTTTAGAATGCACTGATCTTTAAATGCCAAAACTGTAATTACCAATTGATCTTACTCACACCAAACCTGTTCAATTGGCTAAAATTTTTCAAATATGGGTTAGAGCATGAAGTAGACCTCAGATGACCTCTAAAGTGTTAGAAAACAATGGACCAACACATAGCACGCAGAGGTAGAGGTAGAACAGGAGGTAGACATACAGTACAGTATATCTAAGGTGGATGAGCTAATATTTTAAATAAAATACGTGCAACTTTGGTCAGTCTCATAATCATGTTGACCAACACCAGCTGCTTCACCGTGACCATGATATCTGGGCTTTTAGAGAGGAAAACTGGTCATTTTTACAGCCTTCTATATAGTCTACATTACTTAGTCATGATTTTTTTTTTTTTTCATTTATTATATATTTAATTTTTAAATAAGTTATAATTTATATACATGTATTTGCTTTTGATTAATCAACATATTCACAGACATATTCATTTGTTAAATCTAAAGCATTGACCATACATGTTTTTCAAAAGAAAATCTGTGGCATGGTGATTTGGTGGTTAACACTGTCACCTTGCAACTCCAGGGTCCAGGTTTGATTCCCAGCCAAGCTCGATTCCTGCCTTGGGTCTGCGAGCATGGAGTCCTTACCAGGTTTCCTCCAGGGACTCCAGTTTCCTCTCATTGTCCAAGGACATGCAGATTAGAATAATTGTGTTTGTGTGTCCTGCGATAGATCGGCACCCTGTTCAGGGTGTTCCCCGCCTCGTGCTCCATGTCTCCTGGGATAGGCTCCGGAGACATAGTACCAAACGGTATGAATTTGAATATTAATATACCTAGTACACTCCTAGTATCATATCAATATGTTCAGTGATTAGAGTACACCATTCAGAAGGTGAGTATAGTTGGTTACTGTGATTGACAAAATTCTGGCCTGTGTATAGACCTACTGCTGTTCATGATGCACTTTAGTGTTCCTGTATGTCAGCCTTTTGTCTACTAGGGTCAGGTTTTGTTCTTGGTTTGATAGGGCCCATTTATAGTCAACGACTTGGCAAATGTAATATTTTTAAAGAAGCCAAGGTTGTGTGTGGGTGTGTGTGTGTGTGGGTGTGTGTGTGTGTGTGCTTTAACAACCAATAAGATACAACTAGATGATCCATCAGAGCAACTCATATGATTTTTCACAACACTGATTCCTGATATCTGACACTTGTTTCTACATATGCATGCACGCTCACACTTCAAGTGACATTTGTCTTTACCTACATGCAACAAATGCCCTTCAACAAACACACAGAATAAACATCTTAACATTTATTTTATGCATTTTTAAATTAATTTATGCTCCTCACCCAAATGCATACCCAGTCACTTAAAGTACAGTGTAAATCCAATAATTAATAAAAATTAAAAAAAGCATTTGTTACAATCAGAATATGTTTATTTAGATTCATATTAAATTTAACTTGACATATGCAATAACTTTCCATAATTGTTTATAATTTAAAGCTAGTCCAAATGGCCATTATGTACATGGTTCTTATTGTCTGTGTGTAAATGCATACAGTATGCAACACATGCAGCCTAATCCAGATGAGCAAAGAACGATGAGCAGTACAAGAAGTCAGGCCTTCATAGGGACCATTTTTATACTGAAAATCAGAATTCCTCATTTCTTCCTCTCCCTATACAACTCTGTATACAGTCAGGTTTCATTTCCAGTTGCTCCTGTTAGTTTAGTCGAAAAAACTCCCATCCCCAGCCTTCATAACTGCATTTTATAATGTTGTTGACAGTAATTTGAAAACAAAATGGCTAACGGTGATGTTAATAAAATTATGTTATGGGTTGATTGGTGTGAGGGACTGTAGTTCTTTCGGTGGTATGACAATAGCCTCATCTGTTTGGTTAATCCTAAGATTTTTTATCTGTCTTCCCTCGGCATAGTCCTGAGAAATCAAAGTTTGCTAATAATATGATGGAATTCCTTTGGACATGACATTAATCATGAGGCAATATGAGCATGAGGTGTGGTACACCACCTGGTTGGGGTGCTAATCCGTCACAGGGCACAGGGCATACATACTCCAACACACACACTACAGGCAATTTGGAAACGCCAATTATTCTACTCTGCAAGTCTTTGGACTGTGGGAGGAAACTGGAGTACCAAGAGGAAATCAGCCAAACCCAGGCAAACCTATGCAAAATACACACACACAGACCTGAGGTGGGAATCAAACCCTTGACCCTGGAGGTACAAGTCTGCAGTGCTAACCTGATGATGTTCTAATCATCATTAATTAAAAAAGTCAGTTTTGAAAAGAGAGAAAATGGTTTGGAATGCTTGGATGTATTTTGAAAGAGATTTGTGCAGCTTTAGTTTACCTGCACATATACAAATCTTAATTGCTTTAGTCTAAGCTGCTTTCAAAAGAACTCTGTAAAACTGCTGACACGACAATGCTGAAAAACTCAATTTGTTGACATTTTGAAATACGGAGTTATGTGCTAATTTGTGGTCCTGTAGTTCTCTGAGTCTTATGAAGTCATTTGCAATTATGTACAAACCGGATTCCAAAAAAGTTGGGACACTAAACAAATTGTGAATAAAAACTGAATGCAATGATGTGGA
>JAQQZT010000001.1:26373867-26390740 GCA_030068275.1 Clarias platycephalus
CCAAGTCTCCTGGGACAGGCTCCAGGTCCCCGCGACCCTGAATACAGGATAAAGCGGTATAGAAGATGAATGAATGAATGAATGAAATCTGGAAAAAAAAATGGATGTGGATATTTATTTTAAAAAAATTATACTTAAATAACAAATGGGTTTCTGTTTTTTCCATGATTATTCTGCAATAATATAATATAATATAATATAATATAATATAATATAATATAATATAATATATAAAAATAAAACAATGAGGTTTTTACAAAGAAAGGAGTTTTGTTTGTACATTCTACGTTTTGTCTCTTTCACTCTACGTTGTATATCTGTATGTCTGTCCAGCCAGATTACGTCACAGCATGTATCATTTTTATTTTTACTCATTCAGTACATCTGCCTTGAGGATACGTGCGGCTATTTGTGGCACTCTACAGAGACAATCACCTTGATAGTTTAGCTTGTATACGCAGAGTATGCAGAAAACACAGTAACAAAGGTCATGAACCTACTGGCAAAATCCTCAATACATGCACGTGACAGCCCAACTCATCACGGCTCACTTTTAAAAAAATGGTACGTACACTATGAAAATTTAACCTTGCGATAATTGCAATGAAAATGTTAAATAGAGCTGAAATTATAAAGAAGTTATAAGCAAACTGAGTGTGTGAGTGTGACCGCTGGATGAATTTTAGGCAACATTTAACTCGCACCATAATGGAAATCAAAATGTTGAATAAAAGCGATTTTATAAACCGTTACTGCGTGTGCTAAATTTAATAATCTAATAAGCTAACAAATAAAAGTTTGTTAGCTTATTACGTCACAGCATGTAAGCTAACAAGTAGTTTGCTACTTGCTCAATGTAAATAAACACCTGCTCCAACAGATATTAATTAGAAAAGTTAAATCGAATATCTTTACTAAGAGGAGTCCATATTTTAACTCATTCTAAAAACTCTTTTCCCCATCAACAACAGATACTTATGCTAGTATATGAACAATATTATATAATATTGTAATATTATACTTTATGTAATTTGTTTTGTTTGTTTGTTCCTCTGGAAAAAACCTTCAAAGAGGGGGGAAACATTTTTAATATCTGTCACTGATACGTCACTACAAAACAGCTGAAACATGAATAAATAAAAAAATTAGTAAATGAGTAAAGAGGAATGAGTTTTTCCCCATATACCGAAGGTGTACTGAATGGTGTAAGCAAGTATTAAATATTTTACTATTGCTTGTGGAAGAGTATGGATAGAAATGCTGACACTGGATGAAGAATCAAAGAGTAAAAAAAAAAAAAAAACCTTCAATGTGTCTTTGAAAACTGCTTGACAGAAAAAGAAGAATAAATTCAGGGGCGAAGGTACAAATCAAATAGCATTTAGATTTATATAAAGCCCACCATTATATAATGTATGAGGCTTATGTGATAATATAGAAGAATAACTGCAGAGCAACCATCCTGCAGGTGAGAATGTCAGCGCAAGATGTGATCAGACTGTCAATAAGAATGGTCTGTCAACAAGCACGTGGGTTAATTCTATATGTTACCATCCATCTATATTTTGCTATTATTAGTTGGCATAGAATAATAATAACAATCATCATCATTATAGCTTCAACAATAATAATAATAGTAAAACTAACTCTATTTCCAGATGATGGGTATACATCCATCATCAGTCACCCCATTCTATAATCCCCAGATAAATGAGTGTGTTTTCCCGTTACAGTATATATTATGCACGTGTGTAATAAAAGTGCTTACCCACCTTTTTCACCTCTTCTATCTCCTCCTTCTCTCTCTACCCCACTCTCACTGAATTGTGCACTATATATGCAATGCCTATCCCCAAACTGTTGCTAGGAGACCCCTAGCTCTCTTTTCTCCAGCCCTGCTGATGCCCACGTGTATTCAGGCTCAGTATAAATCTGATGCAAACTTGCCTCAGACTGGACGCAGCTCAGAAAGCTCCCCTTTTGCCCCACAAATAAGAGAAGAGACGCCCATTCAGATAAACTCAGATCAGCAATTTTGCCCATTGCGTTGCAATATATCATTAGGGAAGGACTTACCAAAACTAAAAACTTTAGGAGAAAGCATGTTCTCCAGTGAGATGTGGAACTCTTCGGAGATGCTGCTGAATGATTCTGCGAGGAATTTGTCCTTGGAGGAGGTGGAAGAAGGCGAGCATCCTTTCCTGACTGACGCCTGGCTGGTGCCACTTTTTTTCTCGCTCATCATGCTGGTGGGACTCGTCGGGAACTCACTGGTCATCTATGTCATCTCTAAGCACAGGCAGATGAGGACTGCCACTAACTTCTACATCGGTGAGTTCCAGTTCTGTGTAGTGTGGAAAAAATACTCTGTATGTGATTTGAACAACAAATCAACAAACCAGGGGGCAGTTTGTACATCTCAAGACTAACCGGTTCATTTTGTTTGAGCTTTTTGTGCACAAGATATGGTCGTTTTTTTTGTTTTGTTTTTTTTTTAAGTGCCTGTGACTATGTCCTCTTAAACCTCATTTAAATCTAAATTAAACTCTGCCCCTTACTGCCACGTTGCCAATTTAATTTACTTTTAATCTTTTCCCATCTGATAAATCCATGTAATTAAAGCATGCACTAATATTAAGCTTCAACAGAAGACAAATGCACTCTCTTTGCAGAGAACCAACATCCTGGAGAGTTTTTCCACAAAATAAACATTATTCAGGCACAAAAATGCTGCATTAATATTAAAACATTTATTTCATAATAAAGTGGGATATTTGTGCATAGTGCTTTAAAAGTGCATGCCGTACGCATACGATTTTCTGCATAACAGGGTATATGAAGTTTATGACACACATGCACACTTATATAAGCATGAATACATTTACATGCTGCCTTGAACCTGAATACTCTCATTAAGCTTTGCTTTCCACTGCAGCTAACCTGGCTGCCACAGACATCATCTTCCTGGTGTGTTGTGTGCCATTCACGGCTACCCTCTACCCTCTGCCTGGGTGGATCTTCGGTGACTTCATGTGCAAATTTGTTGCTTTTCTTCAGCAGGTATGCCTGCACCCTGATCTCACCGTGCAAAAAAACAACAGTTAGGTATCATTGAAAGAAGGTTAGTCTGTTATTGAATTTGCACTGAAAAAAAAAAAAACAATCCTTGTTTTTATGCAGGACCGATATTTTCATGATCTTGTTGACAGAAATCGAATAATACACAGGGGCATTATTGTTGAGTAAATGAGGTGAACAGACCACCTAAGGCAGTATTTAAGTCATCTGCTACCGCCTCACCATGACTCTGAGGCAATTGGATGCAAATTGCAAAACAAAAATTGCTTTCAGGACTATAGCAAACATTCTAATATTTTGTCAATCAGTGAAGTAAACCTGTGATTCATTTGAATTAGATCATCTACTTGTTTAGTGGAGTTATATGGCCAACAGAATGATTACACTGGCATGGCATAATCACACACCTACAGGCTGAGTGACATGGATAATTACAGTCACATTCAAATCATATTGATATTCATTGCGAGTGCCATATTGTTTTTATACCACAGTTCTATAAACCAGAAATATAATATTGAGTGCATGACATCTCAGACACAATAAGAAGCTACACTCTTATAGGCTGTTGACTATCTCACGTTGATTTATACACTCCCATAAAGGTGCTTCTAGTGAAACCGGCTTCTCATGTTACTTTTTTTTTATGTATTCTGCCAAGTAACCCTATTGAATTAGGAAGTGAATTTGTTTTACGTGAACACAGAGGAGTGGAGTGAGACATCTCAGTGTGCTTATTCCAGGGCGGAATGTCTCTCAACCAATAAAATTAACAAAGCAGACGATTCATTGTTTTTTTTTTTTTATAAAGGAAGATATAATGTGACTTGCAGGTCAGCACACAATCCTTAGCAACTACGAATTAGTGTGTGTTATGTGTTCTGGAAGATTGTGAATCACTTCTTAGTCACAGCCGAACAGCAGGGAGTTTTCAGGGAGCAGTAGCTTTAAATTCATAAATAGGTATTGTCAGGCTAAAAGAAAATCCAGAGTAAAGATGCAGTGTGTGTGTATGTGTGTATATATATATATATATATATATATATATATATATGAATGAATTTTTTCCTACACATTGATATTAATTGTTTGGACAACGTCTGCTTTCAGAACTACATAAATTTTTCATGGCATGGATTTACCAAGGTGCTGGAGGCATGGAAACATTCCTTACAGACATGATATGATAGCAGTATGACTGCTGCATGTTTGTCGACTCTCCCGTTCCACAACATCCCAAAGGAGCTCTATTGAATTGAGATCTTTTGACTGTGGAGGCCATTTGAGTACAGTGAACTCATCGTCATGTTCAAGAAACCAGTTTGTAATCATTTTAGCTGTGTGACATGCCGTGTTATCCCGTTGTCATGAAGGGATGAAGCCTGTTCAGCAACAATATTCAGGTAGACTGTACATTTAAACAATGCTCAGGTGGTAAAAGGGGCCCCAACGTGTGCCAAGAAAATATTACGTCACCCCCATGGCAATACACCACCACCACCACCACCAACCTGAACTGTTGAAACAAAGCAGGATGGATTTATGCTTTTATGGTGTTTATTCCAAATCCTGCTCCTACCTTCCAAATGTCACAGCAGACATCAAGACTCATCAGACCAGCTAATGTTTTTCCAATCTTCTGTTTTCCAATTTTGGTGAGCTCAAGAAAATTGTAGCATCACTTGACTGGAGTGGCACCTGATGTGGTCTTCTGTGGCTGTACCCCATCTGTTTCAAGGTCCAATCAATGTGTTTTGCATTAAGAGATGCTCTTTGCCATACCTGAGTTGTAAACAAGATGCTACTCGAGTTACTGTTGCCTTTCTGCTGTATAAGCTGGATATTTTCCTTTTCAGACCATTCTCTATACTCCCGAAAAACAGTTGTGAGTGAAAATCCCAGTAGATCAGCAGTTTTGGAAATTCTTAGACCAGCTCGTCTGGCACCAACAACCATGCATTTCCCTGCACTGACCTGTACAATACCTCCACCTACAGTACAACTGTCCCACTCTACTCCACTTTTGCTGTACATATGACAATAGCTGAACTGTGAAACTAAATAACAAGAAACTGTGGAGAGACATTTCTATTGTGATTTTGCTCATGTCTAAGAGGCAATACTTAGCAGTTTCACTGAAAAGCATAATTTTATTGAATGAGTAATGGCTGAATAACAGACTCCCCCATACACTGAAACCTTCTCAGCTGTGGGAGGACTGAATTAACCCATTCATATGAATCTCATTATGAGCCATTTAGAGATGGCGAGCATTGATTTTACTCAGTACATCGGGTTAGAATGCTATTTATTCTGCTCATTAATGAATCATTCATGTTTCAATTTGATGTTTTTTTCAGTTTTCCTGCAAAACTCAGTGTATATACTGTAATAAGGCATAGTTCATGTACTGTATCTCATTATGGTCAATGACACATTAACAGATGCAGGTACAGTATATGCTCCTGTAAACCACTTTAGTTAAACTTTTATTTGTCACATACAGTATATATTACTGAAACGAGATTTTTCACATATCCCAGCTTGTTAGGAAGCTGGGGTCCAAGCGCAGGATCAGCCATGATAGGGCACCCCTGGAGCAGCCAGGGTTAAGGTAACTACTCAGAGCTACTCCTACCCCTTGAAAGGTTCAATCTGGTGATAGAGTCTCTGTTATCTAAATAGTAAAACTGAGTGCATCATGAGCATGATAAAGAATGCTTAGCAGAAACTGAAAGGTCACCTGATTGATTAACGACTTGTGTAGGTGATATACAAGGCTGGCTTGTCTCCAAGGCATATGCATTGTCAACTCTTTTTGCTGATGTGATTGCTATAAAGGCAGTCTATTCAAAGACTAATTTCACCTTGACATCCAGGATGGGGACAAAAGGAAATCTGAAAAGTGATTTCAGTACAGGGTTGAGATTCCACTCTGGGTTTTTCTTTGGCCATAGTATGGTGGATAAAGGTTTTTTGCTCCCTTCTGAAAGGCTATGATAATTTTCCGAGCCCCCAGAGAGGCACCATCGATGGTGATATGATGGGTTGCAACCTCATACACCTGCTTTTGTTGTTTATAAGTTTGTGGAGGAAGGTTAGTACTCTGGAATCCAGGCAGTTTCTTTAAATCCAGGTGATGGCAGACAAAACATTTGTGGAACAGTTTCCACCTGAAAGCATGACAAGTCCAAATATATGGTAACAGATTTCAATCAGTCATTCAGTCAAAGGAGCCGAACCCACATGAATAGGTAACCACCCATGGTGCAAACTATTTCTGTCCATTTGGATGAAAGATCTGTTGAGTAAGGAAGATGTCGTGGTGGTGAAAATATTGTAATGGCTCAAGAGAGGCTCAGGGCCAACTGAGTTCTTCCTTCTATGAAACCACACTTCCCTAGCAAGTGAGTGAGCCGCCTGTGGTAACTATAAAGTCTCCTTTGTGAACAACAGTCTCACTTCTCCAGTGAGCAGAGGTTTGTGCCCAGCTGGTTTAGATGAAGGCTCAGTTGTTCCAATACAGCAGTATATTTATGCCTCTGGCCATCGCTGGCAACAGGGCCACCTGTTTAGATCTCAATAACACCCATGATGGTAGAGACAGACTGAGAGGGAGAACTTTTCCAGTGTTTTGATCAGTTCAGTCACCAAGGGGCTGAAAGCCACAGAATGCAAATTGATAGTTTTAAAATATAAGCGGCTAAATGTCTAACAAATTGCCTGTGGTTGGCATATGCATGTTGTTAGTTATAAACACCAGTGCTGTGATGCAAGGGGAAACATTAGGAATGCAGCCTAGGCCAACTTGCTCATAATCTGTCATGTAGATTGGCTCCGATTCAACTCTGGATCAGGATGTAAATCTGCCAGCCAGGTGCAGCTGTCAGCACTGGCATCACTGAGCGGTCGGGGCATGGCACATGACACCTGACACTGGTTCTGTAGAGGCTATGAACACAAAGCTGGTGTAGGTGCTTGTTAGAATTGTGTATATTGGAACCCGTTTGGGCGGGGGGGGTAAGATATATCACATCTTAGCACATCAATTTGCTGCCACATTATTGCCCAGTTGGATAATTGCATGAATGAGCAGGAATACAGGTGTCCCCCTAATGTGGCCAGTCACTATACTGTATATTCCTTACATCCATCCATCCTCTTAAACCATCATTGTGAAATATTGGCTGCAATGACCTATAACTTCATGGCATCAGAAATTCCTTTGAGGGGACATTGTGTGACTGAGGACCCCACCTTTCTTGCAAACAACAAGACTACGCACACACAGACTACGAGCAATTTGGAAATGCCAGTCATACCACAATGCATGTTTTTGCACTGTTGGGGGACACCAGAGTACCCTGAAGCAACACACCAAGAACAGGAAGCTGATGCAAACTTCTGACATGCGAGGTGACAGTCTTAACCACTAAGGAACCGTACAGCCTTCCTCTTCCTTCCATCACACAGCCAGTTTTGTACTAAGTTCGCAAAGAAATTAGGTGAACACAGAAAAAGCTTGAACAAATTGATAGGAAAACAGTAGAAACGTATTTTATCCCTTGACGTGGAGCTACTGCGCTTTCGATGGACATGTTCAAAACAGCATTGAAGCAAGACACAGGAAGAACTTAATAAGGGCGTATTAACAATGACCTTGACCATTAACTGCGTAACTAACACCTCTTGAAGACTTCACTGACATAGTACAAGCATGCCGCATATGGGAAAGATTGGATGGCATTCTGAATGAGTTGTCATTGGGATGTCACTGTAATATTACTACATCAACGGAGTCCTCAGAATAACCTCTTCATGCTCATGCTATGACCAGGGTAGATCCATGCCACATTGTAGAAGACCACATCAAGTAAATATTATGTTCTTTTGGTGCTTAACACCTTTAAGGCGCACATGCAGCATGATATCAGCACATCTACTGTAGGTCATGTTCAGAGAACTGGATCCAATTCCTCACACTATTATGTGATAAGCGTCTGGTAAGAGCGTGGTGCAATCTGATTGGACATAGTAATACAGTAATTTGGTTCAATCTCATAGGACCTGGTGAATGTATGATCATGCGTGTGATAGCAAGTTAGTGACAACATGATAGACGCACTGAGAACCTGACAGGAACGTGGTTAGGAAGTAGAATGAACTTGATTAATGCACGTTTTTTCCATTTTGACCCCATTCCCGCTGCATACTAACTGTATTTTTAGGATGCAGTGGAAATGTTGGCGTGTGATGGGGCTCTTATATTAAAGACCATCAAAGGGTGATGCTGTTTTTTCCCCCCCAAAAGCTTTTTGTCTCTGGCTTACTAACCAGTTGGCCTCTCTGAGCACACATAAGCTTTATTACATTTTGTGTGCAACAATAAGCTGTCTTTTTTTTTTCTTCTCCAAAGTGAAACATCACGCTAGCTTTGGAAGAACATGTATTTTAATATCGTCCTCCATGGACATCAAACAAATTATCTTGGCATTAGCACTGTACTCTGTGTGTGAGTCAGTTCACCCAGGCCCACCTCAGGTATCCTCTGCCATGACAACATCACACTACAGGATGTCACAGAGATTTGTGGAACTGAATAGCTTGACCAAGTTAAAGATGATTGAAAAGGGAGCCATTTTATTGCTGAGAACACTGCCTCATTTCCTGACAAATATCACCCAATTCTGTGTGATAAAATGTGTGGTTAAAAAAAAAAAAAAAAAAAACTCGAGCATTACTCATAGTTTAATGGGTAGTATGTCCCTTATAAGTCCATCAAGGTTCAGAAGAAAAGCAGATTTTGAGATAAAGAAAATGGCTTAAGAGCGCCTCTTTTCAGTAGCTACGTTTACATGACAATAGGCATATACTTCATTTAGAGCTGAAATTAGCAGTTGGTTTTCTAAATTGTCTGAATCTATGAATTGATCTTGAATTTTCCATTCAATTAATTCCCAGAGAAAAGTAGAGTAAATGGACATTTTTGTCCCTTCCATGAAAGAAGACATAATTGAGAAATTTACTTATCTTTGTCTGTCTGAGGCAAATGTTCCAATAACCATTTTATTAATAAAGCGACATTTGATTTCTTAATACATTTAGTGAGTGAATTAGATCAGATTCCTCATTTGCCTGTGCGTTCAATGAGCACATAAAATTTTTTTACTTGATATAACCAATGAAGTCGATGAAGCATCTCTAAAAAGATTGAATATGCTTCTACTGATTGCACTAATTGTACATTTTCTCTATTGGAAATACATAAATACTAACCTCAACTGCCAAACTGCTAAATAATTGTTAAGGAATCTATTGCTACCGTACATCTACCAGATTTCAGTTTAACAAATAATCTGTAGACAAGGTGAGCCAGGTCACTCGTGATGGAGTAAGAGGCTAAATTTGATTTAAAGTGAATCGGTTGTTGGTAGAAGGAGCCAGTCATGCATTGTGCCTTTACATATGTTTTTTGTAAAGTTTTTCTCTTTTGTTCCAGACAGTGCTGCAGCAGAAGCCCTTAATTTCTGCTTGCGAATCCCCCATGGCATTTCTGATGATTTCATTAAGATTTTGCATCAAGTATCACAAAGATAAGGAAGAGAAATTAGAAAATGTCCACTACCCGCAGCAATGCCCCATTAATTAAAAAAATGGATTGCCCTAAGATCAGATATTTTGATTTTGGTGGTAGCTAGCTTGTTGTTGCATAATTCTAATACAATTTAAAAAACTATTTATGAATACATTTTGAATACAACATGTGACAAGCTCCATGGAGTGCCGATATTTAGTATATTCTAATTACCAATGACGTTTTAACCCCGGTTTTCATGACCTTTGTGCTTGCTGTCAAAATATCCCAAATCCATTTGCAGATAGAGTTAGGCCAATTCAGCATTCTGAGATTAGAGATCAGTGTTAAAGGCTGACCTGTAACCAGTAAACAAGATTTGCACAGAAGTGTTTGGTCTGTCCAGGTACTGGAGGGCATGTCAGTACAGCTTGTTGTTCAATAGCCACAAAGATGAGTGCTACAGGGCTGTAGTCATTAAGCAACATGAGCATGTTATAATAATTTTTTTTATTTTGTTTTGCATGTTAATTTAAGCTTTTGGGGGGAACTGGGATGATAGTTTTGCCTGGAGATTTCTGTAACGACTGCATCCAGATGTAATGCTTCATCCTGTCATCACCCTTGCCTACATTCCAATGGGTTCTGCAGCTTTGCATGCATTTAGTCTCTCTGCAGATCACTAGATATAAATGAATAAGCTTCAGTGTGATATTTGTGACACCTCATTTGATCGTAAAGTTGATTGTCAGACGGTAAAGTACAGTAAGTAAGTAAAGTAAGTAGTTATTGGACTTTTGTAGTTTAGTTCTTTATTAAACTGAGGAGTTTGCCATAATTTCTTAAAAAAGACATTTTTGGCTCTACAGTCCCTCTTAGCTAATGTGCCAGCCTTCTCTAATGTATATGTATATATTTTATACACATTTTTCCCCCTGAGAGAAAGAACAATTTCTCTATGCCTGACCCAGATCATTATTAAACCATGGCTTTTTGATAAGAAAAATGCCACACCATGTGAATAAAGCTGCCCTGTTGACCTTTCACACCAAAAACAATAACTTCATTGTCAGGGGGAAAATGGACAGGTTAGATTATTCAGGTTTATTGTGTCCTTTTGTTTTTGCTGTGCACTTGAAGATAAGTGGACGGTAAAACACAATGGCAACACACAATCCTCGCCACTACAGAGGCAAACGCATTGTGCTTTTGTTGATCTCTGTGAGACTGCCCATGGTTGTTTAAAGGTAGAAAAACAAAATGAATTGTTCGGCTGACAAATAACAAGACTCCTGTGTACGCTGAAATCTTTTTTAGTGTAGATGTTGTGGGAGGATTGAATTAACACATTAAACTGAAGCTAGTTAAAAGCAGACTGTAGATCTGGGGCATTGATCTTCTCCACGCTGTGTGTGACGGGATTCATTGTATTCATGATGTTATGCCCTCTTTAGAAATGATAATTAGGCACAGGTCGTGTGTGATTACTCATAAACAAAATGGCTGATAGAAAGCTGCATTTAAAACCTTCAATATAGTAAGCTATAATAAGTACATATTCTTAATACTATTTAGGACCTTACTGTTCATGCACTTCAATGGCTACAGACTAATATGCACTTGTTAGGAGCTGGTTCACAGCCCTAACAGTAAAAGTACTGGCTCCTCGGATTGAATGAAATATTTGCTTAAGCTGTAATAAGACTTGAACTTAAACCCTCTATTCAATTCTTTCCTCCGAAAAGATGACTAACAAGACATGTTTATGTCTACTCTGCAAAAGAAGCGTGCATCACACTTGTTCCATGAGTCAGCCTTCTTTTTGTATTCCTGCAGAATAGACTGTCTGGCTCTCGTCCTGAAAACTTCTGTAAATTTTTGCTACTGTATGTAATGGTGTTCATAATTATCCATGATGAAAGGAAGCATGGCTGTGGCTATTTGCAGGTGACAGTCCAGGCCACGTGCATCACACTGACAGCAATGAGTGGAGATCGTTGCTACGTGACCGTGTACCCCTTGAAATCTCTACGCCATCGCACTCCACGGGTTGCCAAGATTGTAAGCATCTGCGTCTGGATTGGTACGTCAAACCATATCGGTATCAAGATCTCAGTTAATAGCTGTTAATTATTTTACAATTTATCCTTATTCTAAATATTCTTGATAAAACTATCTACAAAATTTTGGCTTTTTCTTCTCTGTTCAACATAGCATTCATTCACAGTAACAAAAATGTAATAAATTACAGCCATTTGTTAATTCACAGGTGTAGGGTTAAGGGTCATGCACAAGGACCTGACAGTGGTCACCATGTGGTGGAGGAGCTTGAACTCCACCCTGCAATAGCAACCCAGAGCCCCCAAAACCTTGTTTTGTTAATTACCTAAAAAGATTAATCGATACAAATATTAATTACTTTATTATTTTGGTGTGTTTGACACTTTTGTGTCACTTAAAAGAATATCACCAATGTTTGCTTGACTAATACATAACGTAGCTTTGTGTCTTTTCTGATCCAGGCTCTTTCATTCTGTCCACCCCAATTTTAATGTATCAAAGACTGGAGGATGGCTACTGGTATGGGCCTAGGCAGTACTGCATGGAGCGCTTTCCCTCGAAGACACATGAAAGAGCCTTCATACTATACCAGTTCATAGCTGTCTACCTGCTACCTGTTCTAACCATTTCATTCTGCTATTCCTTCATGTTGAAGAGGGTCGGCCAGCCAACCGTGGAGCCTGTTGATAATAACCATCAGGTAGGACCAATGACTTATTGCTATATATGCTATATATACAGTATAGAATATATATAGAATTTAGAATTCATAACTCCACTCCTTGAAGGGTTATGCCTTTGAAAGACAGGATTTTTGAAACTGTTAATCTTAAGTTTGATGAAGCCATTCCAAAGACAAGAGTGATCTATTTTCAGGTGCACCTACTCTCAGAGAGAACCATTTCCATCAGGAGTAAGGTTTCCAAAATGGTGGTGGTCATCGTCGTACTCTTCACCATCTGCTGGGGTCCCATTCAAATCTTCGTCCTCTTTCAGTCTTTCTACCCCAATTTTAAGGTCAATTATGCCACATATAAAATCAAGACATGGGCCAACTGCATGTCATATGCCAACTCGTCTATCAACCCAATCGTGTACGGTTTTATGGGTGCCAGCTTCCGAAAGTCCTTCAGGAAAACGTTCCCCTTCTTTTTCAGACACGCAGTGAGGGATAGCAGTATAAACTCTCGTACAGCAAATGCAGAAATCAAGTTTGTTGCAACAGATGAGAGCAACACAGAAAGGAAATGAGCAGCAATCAGGGAAGAGAATTCACACCTTCATCTGCACAAAGCCAAATGCTTAATTGCTGGCACATCCTTTGCCGAAACAAACGGATAAATTCAGAAATTAAATGATTTCTTCAGGGAGTTCCAGTGTGGATAATAAGGAGACGTACAATGGCATGGAAAGCATATTTGCTTGTTGTTTCCTTGATGCATATTTAACATGTGACGAAGTGTAGTGCATGACAAACATGAAATGAGAATGAGATGAACTAAGATTTGATACTACATGTACTGTGAGTTCACATAAACAGCGGATGCTAGCAGTAGCATAAATGGGATGTAAATCGGAGATTCCAATGAATGGAGGGATGTTCTGCAAACAATGATATGCAGGAACCTGCCGGAGAGGATGTTACAGTACCTTAATGATCCACAGAGACTCATGACTCATTGATTGACTTGGAGATATAGGTACGTCCTGCACCTCCCTGTGTACACTCACTGCCTAGCATAGCCATGTACATTTGTATCTTTAATGGGTGTTACTGATGTTCTCAGCTTACCTCCTGACTCAACCAAGAGTCTTCTTACTTGGACCTTACGAGTCTAAACATATTTCAGTGCGTACTGTATTGTTACCGATTTCAGCTTGTGTTAGCAATGCTTTTTTTCCTCTGTGCATTAGTGAGTCTTTTGAATTGTTTTGTTGATGGGGTCACACCCTAATCAGGACTTTATTTTGAATGAATGTTTTTATAAGAAAGTCTTCTGTGTTCAAGACTCACCAAGAAATGTTTTGTTATAACATTGTAATTTTCCATCATCGTGATACATATATATGCAGTACCAGTAAAAAGTTTGGACACGCCTTGTTATTCAATGCTTTTACTTTATTTGTATTGTTTAATATTTAATATTAATACTGAAGACATTCACATTTTGACAGAACAAGAATGTAATTATGTAGTCACAAAAAATTGTTAAATAACCCAGATTATGTTTTATTTGAAATAACCACTTTGATGACAGCTTTTGCATCCTCTCAGTCAGCTTCATGAGGTAGTCACTTGGAATGGTTTCCCAACAATCTTGAAGAAGTTCCCAGAGGTGTTGAGTATTTGTTGGCTGCTTTTCCTTTTACTCTGGTCCAACTCAACAAAAATCATCTCAATTGGATTCAGACTGGGTGACTGCGAAGGCCAGGTCATCTGATGCAGCACAGCAACACTGTCCTTGTTGAATAAATATGTGGGACAAATCTGAGGTGTGTTTGGGATTATTGTCCTGCTGGAAAACAAATGAAGGACTCCAAACCAGATAGGATGGCATGTCATTGCAAAATGCTTTGGTAGCCATGTTGATTAAGTGTTTCCTTATTTTGATCACTTTGGTCAACAATAATGTCATCAGTAAAGCACCCCCAACCATCAGTTGGAAGTGGGAAGCACACATTCAGGAACTGTATGTTCACCCTGTCTAGATCTAACAAAGACATTGTGGTTAGAACCAAAAGTCTTACATTTGGACTGATCAGACTAAAGGATAATTTTCTATTGATCTAATGTCTGTGTTTCTTGGCTCAAGCAAGTCACTTGTTGTTTTTCCAAAGTAATGGTTTCTTTGCAGCAATTTGACCATGGAGGCCTGACTCACACAGTCTCCTCTGAATTGTGGCTGTTGAAATATAGCTGCTGCTTGAACTCCGAGAAGCATTAATAAAGCAGAGGTAGCTCTTGGTCTTCCTTTCCTGGGACAGAGCCAGTTTCATCATAGTGTTTGATGGTTTTTGGTGACTGCACTTTCAAAGTTCTTGAGATTTTTCAGATAGACTGACCTTCATTTCTTAATGTAATGATGGACTGTTTTTCTCTTTACTTAACTGAGCGTTTCTTGCTATAATATGGGTTTGTACAGTAGTTCTAGTAGCTATGGAATCTGTACCCACCCTTCCTCTGATGATCTACAGCACATAAACAAGGCAAAATGACAAATTAACTTTTTACAAGGCACACCTGTGAGCTGAAAACCATTCCAGGTGATTACCTTGTGAATTTGATGAGACAATGCCAAGAATGTGTGAAGTCGTCATCCAAGCTAAATGTAGCTACTTTAGACAATCTAAAATATAAAACATATTCTGGGTTGTTTAACACTTTTTTGTTTGGTACATAATTCTGTTCTTTCATAGTTTGGATACATTCAGTAGTAATTGACAATATATGTTGAAAATAATACAAATAAAGAAACCACTGAAGGAGAAACCGTGTCCAAACTTTTGACCTGTATAGTATATACAGTATACACACACCAGTCAGTGATAACATTAACACAACTAATGGAGCTGAACAACACTGATCACCAGCTATTCATCACTAAATTGGTGACAGGATCAGGGACATTAAAAGCACATTCTTGCCCATGGGGACCAAAAGTCAACCTGTCAGGTCCAATCCTGCAGAAAAGCATTGATAAAAACAGTTAATTCTGGTCATGATAGAAACGCCCCGGAAAACATAGTGTACTACATCCCGCCACACACCCAGCGGGCCAGCAGGCAAATTCCCCAGATCCATATTTAGTGGAACACCAATGGGATGCACCAAACAAACAAACAAGTCTGGTGCACAGAGGCCCCACCAGACAACCCACAGACCCAAAAAAATCTGCTGCCACCACAGCACAGACTGTGGTGAACTGCCCTGGTGGTACAAAGGGAATTGGAAACCTAGGTGGTTTTAATGTTACAGCTAATCGGTGTACATATACATGCATAAGAAATAAGCATTAGTAATATTTGTTACGATTTTCAAACCCTCAAAACACTCATCATTATATCCATTTTCCATATAGAATTTTCCATCCTGTGTAGGATCACAGGTGGTCTAAAGCCTATCCCAGAGAGCTCAGGGAACAAGGGCGAGACATCCATCAACAGGATACACTTACGGAGAAATATACTTAAACACATCATATACTACAGGCCTACAATGCATGTCTTTGGACTGTGGGAAGAAACTAGACATTCTATTAATATATAAACTATATACTAATAAACTATACATTTATGTTTAAAAATAGAAATCAATTAAGAAAAATTGTTTATATTTTTTATAGATTAACCACAAAAGAAAATTCTGATATTTAGCAAAAGTATCAATGCTGTTAATGTTCATAAGAACACCTGCTACAAAACAGCTCTGAAACATCCTGCATATTTTCCACTGATCTATCAAGTGTTTCCTTGGATGCAGACCTTTTTTTTTTTTTGCACATGACCGGAAAGTCTGACTTCAAGCTCATCTGATTATTTCACATGACACCATTTGTATTTGAAATGATGCTTGGTGAAGGTCAGACATTGCACTTTGTGATATTGTAAGGTAGGGCTTTTATATATATTTCAATGTTTTCCAACAGCTTGTTGATATGAAAGTGGTGTTTAACAGTTCATTATGAAAACTCTTAAACATTTCTCATTTCTCATTTTGATTCTAAATCAAGCATTGCAAGTCAAATGCTGTGATCTATAAAGGTATTTAGCGATTTCTTTATGTGTATATACTGTATGTCCAGTTTCTATGTGAAACTATGTTGTTTGGCTCTAACATTGTTAACAAATGTATTTATTTGTTAAAAATAAATAAATAAAAATGTTTAAAAAGTATATATAATAAATTTATATATATATATAAATGTGTGTAAGAAAAAAACTTAATGTACAAATGACTATTATTTAATCACTATGTAAGTGTGATTACACCAAGTGATATGTTGTCTTTGTTTTAAAAAAAAAACCAAACAAACCTTTTTAGCATTAAAGTCATTGCAGCATACTTGCGCATATACTGTATATATACCGTTCAAAAGTTTTAGAACACTTTCTAACTCCATGATGGTTCCTGATTTTTATTTCTTTCTACATTGTAAAGGA
>JAQQZT010000001.1:26406908-26421606 GCA_030068275.1 Clarias platycephalus
GTACCACGGTGCAAGTGTTTTATCTCTGACTTTTTTTAATCTGATGGGAGCAATAGTGTCTAATGTACTGGTAAAAAAAAAAAATGGAGAAGACAAAGACAATTAAGCAATATCACACGAGTGGGAGTACTTTAAAATCGGAAAATCAGCACGGATGTGACATGGTGGTATGAAACATGCAAAAACATGCAGGGGATGGACTATCCTGTAAATCTTGTAAGTTTCTCTTTATATATCATCTTGCTGCTTTAGAATATCAGCTCTGGGTTCCTGGGGTTGAATCCCAAATAGCATCAGACACACCAAATAAGGGCCTTGAACAGGGTTTGGATAGCGATTTGGAGTTCTGCCTTTTTTTTTAGGAGCTAGTTAGCTTTGTGGCCACAAAGAAAAGGAAACAGACAGTTCAGAGGCAATTTGGAACGACTTTGAAGCAATGATTAGTGAGTCAAAGCGTTGTTTAAGATGACATAACATTATCAGATGTGTTTTCTTGCTGAAATGCTTCTGTTACTGGTTTTAAATGTGTTTTTTGGCAGGCACTTGTTCTCTCCTCAGAATGGGGGATCGTTCACACCTACTTTCACCCACGCTATGACCAAAAGTTAGTGTAATTAATGGTTATGAGATCACCTGGGATGTGGAGTAATACATATACTAGTTAAACGCCCCAGTGGTGTTACCATCCATTATCCACACTCGTCAAATGCTGCTCGTTCAATCAGATTACTTGGGCCAAGCGAACCATTGTGTAATTCAAAACAAACAACCTTTTTATAAAGAAAGTTGAAAATAAAAGGAAAGGAAAACATTTTATTTATCAAATTCTCCTTTAAACGGTGTAAATCATATATTTGTCATTTTGCATTTATCATTTCAAACAAGTGGTTAGACCTGGAGTAGAAACAGTCAAGGCTTGTTCAAAACCCAGAAACTAAGAGTTCTTTTCTGGGACAAATCTTCACATGAAAGACAATATTTCAGTGGTATTTCTTATGAAGTATTTTTTCTTATTTCAAGCCTTGTAAATATGATTCATTCATCACTACCCTGACAACACAGCAGGATAATAAGTAATTACTTGAGCCAGACCTCCCAACCATCCAGAGGGTAAATGTTAGATTGCACTTTTGCTTCAATAAATCACAAATCTTACACTTAAATGGCCTTGTAGGCGAAGCAAATTGATTACATTCTGTTCTGCAAACAGAACAGTCCTCGGTTAATCAGAGTGCAGCACAGAACACCCTTAATGTTTTCCTATTGTGAATTTTATAAATTATCGAATAAATTAATTTTGAACCATTGTTACAAATATCAGTGTCTTATACAGTCTTTTCTTTGTCATTACTGTATTGATTCTTTAATTACTGATATATCAAGTTAACATATTATTGTTTGTGCAAAGTGACACTGTAAATAATTGCTCTTACTGTTAATATTACATTATCTTGTATCTACTATCCAAAATTTAGATTAAAAAATATCTAGTTAAAAAGATTAGTTATTAAATTGTTACACTTTCACTGGCAATTATGTGGATTATCTTTAGAAGTAATTAATGTTGAAATTGATAATTTGAGTTGGTAAGACCTGAGTTAGTAGATAACATTGTTAATTAAAAACCCGTTAAAAAAAAATCTTCCTGTTCAGTATAATCAGTTGCAGTAGTTTTTATAATGAGTAATATTGCACTCGAGGTCATGCTGAATATCAGTATAAATGTGATGCAGCTGTAGGCACGAGGGTGCAGCTGAGAGTCTCGAAGGCATCATGGCCATGCTGATATTTGGCACAACAGTACGGCCTTGAGTGTGATATTGCTTTTATACAATAGCCCTTCTTATATTCTGCTTTAGGGCAGTGGTGGCTCAAATGGTTAAAGCTGGGGTACTGTTCCGATGGGTTACGTAGGGTTACTGCGTTTCTAATCAGAAGGTCAGGGGTTCCAGCCCTAACACTGCCAAGTTGCCACTGTTGAGACCTTGAGCAAGGCCCTTAACCCTATCTGTTTCAGGGGGGCTGTATCCTGGCTGACTCTCGCTCTGACTAGAGCTTCCTAATTGAATATTCGAAAATTACAACATCCCTTTGGGATTAATAAAGAAGCAATAATTAGAAGTAGACAAAGAGAGACAATGTTATCAGATGTGTTTTCTTGCTGAAAGTGCTTCAGTGACTGGTTTTGAATGTGGGTGTTTGCAGGCAGCCAGCTCTCTCCTCAGAACCCGGCGAACAGCACCAACCTACCGTATGTTCACCCATGCTGTTGATCGACTTGTAGTGTAATTAATGATTGTTCGAACACCTGTGATGTCTCGGAGATGTTCCTGTCTATTATCCCCAATCATGGACTGCCTCTCGTCCAATCAGACTACTCAGTTGAAAATAACTGTTGTATAATTTGTACCCAATGGCTTACAAGAACATGTTCCTCGCACTATTGCACCACCTCCACCAGCCTGCTGTGCATTCTGAGATGCTTTCCTGCTCACCACAGATGTTTAAAGTGGTTATTTGAGGCTCTATACGCTTTCCGTCAGCTTAACCCAGGATGGTTATCTTCTTCTGACCTCTCTCATCAGATTATAGTTAATTCCCTTAACTAGTCATTCTAGCTACTTTCACAAGTTGTACAACATTTAAGCGCTGTGATATTTATGTGTGTTTCCCTTCATTACCTTGTGGAAAACAATTTGTGTATTTGCATTTGTTTGCCATTTCGGTTAGCCTACTTATAAAAACAGGTAATAGCATTAGCTACTTTTTAGCCGTGTCTGTGCAAGTGTACAACACTACAGCTCGGGTTTTGAAAAGTGAAACTGGAATTTATTCTAAAAGGCTGTTAATTTCGACCCCTACTCGTCAGGGTTCACACTGAGAAGGGCTCAGTTTTGAGAGGAAATAAGACAGTCGTGATCACTCCAGGAATGACTGCAGCCTTTGTCGGATGGTTAATCCACTCCTTGTTTCCTTGCCTTCCTGATTTCTTTTGTGCTTCATGGTATTTTCTGCTTTTGTGCTAGGCTTGCATGTGATCTGTTTGTGATCTGACCTCTGCTGTGGACCATGATTTTTGGCAATGCCTGAATAAAATAACTTCCAAATGAGTCTGGCTGCCATATGTTACAGACAGCCACTTCCCTAAACATAAGGACCCACTCAAATCCACAATTAATACCATGACTGATTCTTGTGCTACTGATAGCAAGAATCCTGCCATATGGAAGAGAGAGAGAGAGAAGTATGTGCTACAAGCATATGATACCAAAATGTCTTAGGCTTAATGCATTTCCTTCAATTACACTGCTGATAACTATGAATGACAAATTAACAGGCCATTGAGGTCATAGACAGAGCTACAAATTAGAGTCCTGTTTTTTTCATCATGTTTAATCATTTAAAAACCACAAGACATCTAATAGCACTATCGTGTTAGCTAAATGAGGAGGGACGCATGTAGTACCTGCTACCAGATGTGCATACACGTAACATGGGCAAACATAATCACAATACCAATGTGCAATGCACAGAGTGCAAGATTACCCCTGCTTAATCTGTTCCTAATCATTTGTCACTTTAAAAAAACAAACAACAACAAAAAAAGAGATGATTTCATTTTACAAACATTTGTACAAAGTAAATTTTGGTCAAATGAGAAACTAAGGAAGGAGTGGTACAGTTCTTTTGTATTTCTTCATAGCAGGAAATCACACCCACAATTATCAAAGTTATTATATTTATTAGTAAGGTCTTACAGTTTGTGGCCTGTTTGACCGGTATCTTGAATTGAATAGTGTTAACCCAAAATTGGAAAACAAGTAGGCCAGTAAATAATCTGCTTCTTAGATATTTAGATATACTGGGTTAATTGTGTTAACCTAAAATTGGAAAGGAAGTGCGCCTATAAAAAATATACCCCCCCCCCCCCTTTACCTCCAATAAATAAACTAATAAAAGGAAAAACATTATTTTTTGCACTTTTGTAAGTCACTCTGGAAAAGAGCATCTGCCAAATGCCGGAGTGTAAATGCTATGTAAGTGTAAATAATGCCAACTTAAATTTCATTTGTTCTGTTGAAAACAAAAGTTACGTCAGTCTAATAAATAACATAACTAATATTATACTCATTTTAAAAACAAAATTGCTCTTTACTGGGGTAATATTTGGAATTAATTTCATATGGAATGGATACAAAACGTTTGAGAACCCTTGACCTTTTTATGGTGAAAAATGTGCATTCATGTCCCTGTTATGTTCCTAATATGTTGTCCCTAAAATCACAAACATGATCATATTCTCACCAGGTCCTATAAGCTCAAAACAAATGATGTCTGATCAGATCTTCCTGTGTTTTATTTCAACCACATTCTCACCAGGCGTTTTTTATAAAATGGTAAAAAAAAAAAAAAAAAAAAAAAAAAAACACAGCAGTTCTACGTCAATGGACTGCCACCTTACTGGTCTGTACTCCGTTCCTGACAAGTTGTTCAAGTTCTGGCAAACATGCATGTCAAAACACTTGCCCGATAAGTATTATCTTATCGCTGTCACTTTTCAGACATGATCTTAGCAGCATCCATATATTAAGTTCCACAAGTTTGTTTACTTCATGCAAAACAGTCGGATTGAACCCATACGCTTAGTATATAGGAAAGTATGTGAACAAATTTGCTGATGATGCTGCCGGGTGACTACGCGACCGCAAGTATATTTCCAGTCTCACTCTTCATTGTCATGGGACATATTAATAAGGTGTGTTTATGTGTGTTAAATGGTGTTGATGGACTACACACATGCATAGGCGTGGGCAATCGTAATCCTGTAAGCAATGCGCGCATATTTTTTATGATTTTGGTCAGTTTTTACATCACTGACATCTGGCGGTCATCTGCACGTTTCGAGTTTTTTTTTCCGCATTTCGCTTATGATGTGTGTAACCAGGGCTAGAAATGAACAAAAGAAAACAATTAAACACTTTTCAAGCTTTTAAAAATAGAAAGAGACCTGTTGCACATAGTGCAAAATTCTACAAAGAGCAACAGTTGCACTGAGTCTGGCCTTTGAAAGGTATGAGGTAGAGTAATCAGAGCTCGATGGTGGTGTTGTATCAGTAACATGAAAAAAATAATAACTTGAATCAATCTCACTCTCTTGCATGCGTGTGTTCGTTTATTCACTTACTGAGTAGTCGTATGTGTGTGCATTGTTACCTAGACATTAAATGTGGTTCTTGTGACCCCATGCATGCATTCATGCACTTATAGCCAAGTAGGCTTCTTTATAGCATTACCAGGCTGCTTTAATATTAAGTACATGATTTACTGAGGATCGAATGAGGTTGCAGAGAAGAAGAGTAGCATTTGTTTTGCTTTTTTCACATTTTATATAAATTTCCATCATTTTCTTTTGATTGTGTATAGCTGGTTTGCGACAATGACAATTATTAAAAGCACCATCTAAATAAAACTGAATTGAATTGAATTGAGTTCGATAAGGCAAATCTTCACATCTATAAGTAAACTCAGTTTGATCGTCTTCACAGCATCAGAATCCTTCGCTTTGAGGCAGATAGTCAAGAACAATGTAGTGAGTAAGAGCTGATATTTCCACTTAACTATGGCTTAAGCGACATAAGAGAGTGAGCACCACAATGGGCTGTTAGGAATGACGTCTTTAAGCTAAGTTTACGATCTCTTATATGACATAACGAAAACTAAATAAAAAAAAAAAACAGTTTGTGTAGCTTTAACCTCAGGCTACTGCTTTAAAAACATTATAATTAATATTTCATTAAATTTCATTATGTCAATGCATCTTTATTAAAGTGCACTACATTAAAACTTCATTAAAGTAAACATGAGCATTAGCATACTGTCTAATTCTTTTCAATTCCCATAGTGATTAAAATAATCTATTATTGGTTTAATTACACTGTTTATCTATAACCAACTGAAACAGTATTCAGACATACAGTATTGCCTTTTATTGTGTAACAAAAGAAGTACAGTGAAATTGGCAGAAAAGCTGTGATGACGATGCAAACCTCATTATCAACGCGTCCGTCTATAACCTCCAAATCATTTCCACAGGTGTCAGTCAGAGGCATAATTTTCACCTCACTTGTTCTGTACTTTTCTATGGATCTGCCACAGCACCCTGTGCTCCACGTCATCCTAATTATTAACACTTGCATCCCATCAGTTTCGCAATCAGTAAGCATTTAAAGAAAGCATTTACAGAGATGCTAGTCATGAAGCATTCACCTTCCCAAGTGCATTCCTAAATATCAACAGTAGCTTTCCCCTGGATTTTTCTTTTTTTAGCCTCATGTCTAGTTCTTGCTTTTATCAAGTCTCATGTTAATCACAGCCTAGATAACTTTGGCTAGTCTGTTCTCGCCCAGTCTGAGCCACACGGGAAGATAATCAGGACGATTTTAAGCCCAATTGCAAAACATGCTTTGATTATAAGCCAGCCTTAAATATTCTTCTTACAAGATTATACTGTGGTGTGGGGTTAAAAGATCTAAACCAATCTAATCTTTTTCACAGTACTGTTGCGGTTGCAACAATGTAAAATCGTGCCCGGTGTATATGACTCAAACTGAGCATGTGGGTTTGGGAGTGTTTTGTGTAAAAACGTCATTTTTATTTCATGTGTGAAGAAAACATAACTGATAACAGACGAGATGAGCCGTCACGAAGCTGTTGATTCATAAGAACTTCTCTCTAAGAGTCAGGATCACTGGTTCATCAGATTATTATATAAGTGGCCTGATTTATTTGGACAAAATATTGTAGCCGGATTTGACACCGGAAACCCAAATCAATGAAATTATTATTAATCATTAGAATTTCACTGCGGTCTCCAGCATCTTTATCCTTATTTAAAAGTATAAAAAGCTTGTATTTGGTCCTATTAGATCACCTTGCACAGAGAACTCACTGTATACATCGCTGCATCAGTCATTACTGTATAAGCACTAGTTAATTTCAATTTTGTTCAAGTTTGATGTTTAACTCCATCTTTATAATTGTACTACATCTACATTTATCCTCAATCTGATTTCTGTTTGCATGCACAATTTCGTATTAATCTTAAAATTTCTCATACTTGCATTATCTTCTGGCTAGGTTTTATCAGTCTGTTATGACTTTTTCATCTTTTTTTCAGTGAACTAACGTCTTGCTCTTATCTTCATTGTAAATACATCTTTAGGTATAAGGGTTGATTCAGGTCATGCTCTGGTCTAAAATGGTGTACACTTTTGTTACGGCCAAAACATGGTATGGGTGCTAAAAAGTGTCTCACCTACTGTACTGTAGGTCAAAAAGTGAATTTCCAGATAGGATCATATAACAATTTTTCATAATACTTAATGCTTCTAATGTTCTGATCCATGTTCGTTTTTTTGGAAATAGGCATAAACATTCATATTTTTTTCAGATAAGAAACACATTTGCTAAATAAAATTTTTAAATTCAGATCTTTCAATGATCTTAATTGTTATTCAGATTCAATTTAGATTTCACATGAAAAGAAATAAAACTGAAAAACAATTATAAGCAATTATAAAGTGTAAAGTTGTTAAGATATCGCAACATGTATTTGACATGGTTACAGACACTACAGATTTTTTGCTTTTTAAACTTTTACCAAAAAACAATTTAAGCAATTTATTTTTACCCGAAATCTGCTTCTAGAAGCTGACATAAATTTTAGTATCAATATCAATATGAAATATTTCCATTTTAAAGTATTATTGTTTTTGAAGCAGGCACATTTAAAATTATCTCTTCAAAGTTATCAACTTGAAATTTTTAGGGAAGCAAGAGTGGCCACTTTCATGTTGCATAAACTTCAGAAGTAGCTTCTTTGGCACACACATTTTCTGTATTTTATAATGTATAATATAAAAAAATTTATAAAATCCGCATGAATACTGTGTTTTGGCCATTATATTAAATTAATGTAGCGTTCACACTTATGAAACAGATTTGATTATCTATTGGTGCATCTATTATCTAAGAAACTTATTATCTAAGAAATTTATTATTATTATTATTATTATTATTATTACTATTATTATTATTATTATTATTATTTTCAGTAATGGCTTTGCTCTTTTTAACAGTAATGTTTTGAGATGTAATATTAAGGTTGACCGGTGAACATTCTGTATAGTGCATTATGCATGTACATCTTGAAGATTCTTATACACCTGTAAAGTAGGTAAAGAATTTGCAGTACTAGTCAAAAGTTTGGACACACCCAATTATTCAAAAATATTTCTTTATTTAATTTCTTTTCTACATTGCAGAACAATACCGGAGGCATCACAACTATAAAATAACACATGGAATTATGTAGTAAGCAATATTATTTATTCAAAATAGCCACCTTTTACTTTGATGAAAACTTTGCACACTCTTGGCATTCTCTCAACTAGCTTCATGAGGTAGTCACCTGGAATGATTTTCCAGCTGTCTTGAAGGAGTTCCTATATATGTTGAGCACTTGTTGGCTGCCAATACTGTTCAAATCTGTCAACAAGGTGAATGGGGTTTACTATAAATATAAAAAAAAATAAGAAATATGCTTTTGGAAAAAACTTTTTAAAAACTTTTATATAACCACATAATTCCACATGTGTTATTTCATAGTTCTTATGGCTTCAATATTGTCCAAACTTTAAATTAAAATAATGATGTTCTGACAGCCTTCCTTGCGTTTCATTTTTAATCAGCTTCAATCAACAGTAATGGTCTACACTCTACATGTTATTTACATGGAAAGGCTATCAAACGTCAAAGAAATAAAATTGAAAGATGATTAGCATTCACTTTTAAAGGCATCTTTTATTAAAATATTAACAACATAATCACATGTAATTGTCGAGTTAAGAACTGGCTCTTTCATAAGCCAGAAATGTCAGTGTAACTGTGAATAGCATGCATTATAAATCCAGATGAAAATCCAATTTACTATTCCTTGATGACTTTTCATGGCTAATTCTGTGCCACATTTACTCATCAAATTAAAAATGAGAATAACCTGTAAGCAGGGGTCAGTATTCCTGTCACCTTCCTGTTTAATCCAATTCAATCCTCAAATCCTTGTAAAAAGAAAAGCTTTAAGATTGATGAACTTAAGAGTAGCAGACTAAACCTAATGACATGAGTTACAAGGACTCCCTTTTAAAAACAGTGCAATAACTATGACGTGAGCTATAGTAAATTTGATTTACTGTCATAAATATTCTCCTCATTTAAAAAAGAAATCTGTACTCAGGGATGGTTCTTACTGTCTGCCAAAATGGATTTATTCTTTTTAATGTGCTCCCTGCAGGACTTACCATAAAACATGTAAAATAAATGATACAGACAGTAAGGCGATTGCAATCCACCCTGTGCTCATTCTGGCAACTGAAGCCAGTGTCTGTACTCGGTATAAAATTAAGGCCAACGTCTGTGAGGCCATGTGAGGTGAAGACTGACAGTAGGAGTTACGCTCACCACCCACCATCTGGTCCGAGAGAGAGAGAGGGGAAGAGAAATGGAAAAGGGAGGAAGAGAGAGAGAGAGAGAGAGAGAGAGAGAGAGAGAGAGAGAGAAATGCTCTTCCCTGTGTGGGAAAGCAACACAGGCTCGATCTCAGAGCCAGCTCTTTCGTCTTGTGTAAGGAAAGACCTACAACACAATGGCCGCCCTTACAGTTGGCCCGGCTGCCGAACGAAGTGCCCCGAGGCGATGGGTGACTCATGCTGCAAGCCTCCCTGATGCTTTTTTCTCTACGCTCAACGACAGGGAGAAAAAGAGGAAATAAGACACAGCTGCTGACTGAGAGCCAGAAACACATGGCTCACGACATGCCACTCTCATTGCATGCACTGGAATCACAAAGTGACCCAGAGAAAATTCTTTTAAGGGCAGGGGGCATGTTACAAGTCAATTCAAGTCACGTCAAGTCAAAATCTATACAGTGGCGCAAAATATTGTGCCTTCAGGTGCATGGTGAATAACGCATGGCAACACAGTGGCTCCGTACACAACACTGGGGTAAAAAAAAAAAAAAGATTATGAGAAGATGAGTGTGTGAAACTGCAGTTCTGCTAAACAGTCAAGTGTAGAACCATGGACTAAATACACAGTGTGCAGGAGTGTGATACTAAAGAACAGGATTAGCAACAGACAGCATAATTGTTTAAAGCTGAACAGACAAGCTGTGCAAATGACAGAAAATACTAAAAGATTGTTTATTATAAAATTCCCATTTAGTTAGTTTAGGAAAAACAGCAACCGCAGTCGTACAGGTAATCCAGCGACATGCAGATCACATTAACGCAAGCTGGCATAGCTTTCTAACCTGACTCCTGTCCGTGTGATCCTAAGCTCGGTTCATTTTACTCAATGACTGGCTTGAGTTAATACTCAAAGTTTGTTTGAACAAATAGATACTTCACATTCACTAACAATGAAGAAACGTCAAAACTTTACCTTTTGCCTTGTAAAAAGAAGTGCACACTTAAAAGAGATCACGTTGGACAAAACCCTAAAAATTATGTGCTTCATGGGGCGTTTATTACATATGTGCAAATATAAAAGTCTTCATCATAAATTATTATTATCTCTCTAATCCTGCTGCGACATGACAAGTCCTCACTGGCTCAGGAGCTCAGAAAGAGCTACAGAACTCTACAAATTACTTTCCCATTAACTGTAGGGTTAGAATGATGTGAAAAAAAGTATTACATGATAAAGGTACTGTACAATCAGAAATTTGGCCTGTCACGGAATCTAATTAACACGTAAATCATGTGTATTATCGATATTCTGTACAGATATTTTTTAGAATAATAAAAATTATAGTTTAACTTGAAAATGCTGTTTGTTTAGATACACAGACACAATTTTTTTTTACAATTTTGAAATATGAAATATTTTTATTTTGACATTTAAAAAAATTATATTTATATTTTTAAAAAGTAAATATAATGTCAGTTGAAATGATTAGCAGAGCATGATTGGCTTTGGAATGAAAATCTTTTAATATAGTATACTGACTCCTCTTAAATAATTATCTAGGTTTTGCAGTAAAAAAAAAACAACAACAACAACAATAACAAAACATTTAATTTCTTTTTATAGTATGCATTAAATACATTTAGGATTTTTAAGGTGTTTGATGTGGGTCAAAGCATTTTTGCTAAGCATCTGTCTCACTGTTTGAGTGTGTAGGGTTTAATCTTCTTTTAATCAAATTCAAATTCAAATATAAATTAAAATCAGTTCAGATGGTTGAAGAGATATTCAAGTGAATTTACAAATGAAAGTACAGGATTGTATTTGTGAACAATATAAAGGTATGTGTATACCTATAATAATAAGAAGAAGAAAAAGAAGTTTTTTAAAATTATTTTTATAAGTTTTAATTATAACTGTAGTTTCTAAATGATTGTTATCATGAGTGCTGAATATTATTATTATTTAGTTTTTGTGTTTGTTCTGTTATTGTGTATATTTTACAGTTTTACAATATATATTTTTTAAAGTGATGCAAATCAACAGTATTACCAATAACATATACTACTACTACTACTAATACTAATAATAACAATAATAATAATATTCAATATAATAATAATAATATAATAATAATAATAACACAAGTATTTGAGTGTTTTTAATTAAATAAGTTTTATTTATTTAACTGTAGTTTCTGAACGATTGTTAACACGAGTGCTGAACATTATTTGTTTTTTTGTGTATAGGTATTGTGTATATATTATAGTTTATATATTATATAGTTCTTTGAAGATGATTATTAGAAAGTGATGCAAATATTACAAAGCAACCGTATTCACCACCTACTGTATAACCTACTACTACTTCTACTAATAATACTAATAATACTACTACTACTAATAATAATAAAATAAAATAAAAAAAAATAATAATAACAACAACCACAATAATAATAATAATAATAATAATAATAATTATTATTATTATTATTATTATTATTATTATTATTATTCAAAGGCAGTTATTTAACTGGTTATTTGATTGTTTATTTTTTGATAAAATAAGTTTTACTTATATAAGTGTAGTTTCTGAATCATTGTTAATTTGAATTATGAATATGTTGTTGTTGTATTTTGTATGCGTGACACTTAAATGTTTTCTTCATCTGTTTTCCACAACAGTGAAGTACACAGGCACATGATCTTGAAACTGACGAGATATGCTTTTATTATCTTGGAATAAAGTCTCTGTCACGGAGGGCTGCACAGAGTTAAAGGCAGACCTGCCGAAATATTGGGATGCCACGAGCAGAGAAATAAATAAATTAAATTAATTGAATTGATTTCCAAGCACCTGCACATTTTAAAAATTCATCAGTATCATTCAGTGGCTAGTAGTGCGAAAAATGATTAGACCTGGTCTCGGTGATATTCATGAGTGCTGGCTGTGCTGCTGTAATTGTTTTTTGCATTTTGTTATGCATGACACACAGGCAGATTTGCATGGCTGGCTTTAATTTATAAACTGCAGGTGAATAATAATACGGACATAATTAAATTCTCCTTATCCTATTGCCTTTTCTACAGCAAGTGTGCGTGTGTGTGTGTGTGTGTGTGTGTGTGTGTGTGTGTGTGTGTGTGTGTGTTTAATTAAGTCGGTATGAATATAAGGAAATGGATTTAAAGAAAGCAGAGCAAAGAATATATGATATATGTAGAATTTATTTAAGACTTAATGACAGAAGAGACTCTAACTTGTTTTTCTACTCAGTCTTGTTTGATGCTGTGAAACTTCTTAGTAAAAATTTTGTTTTTTCAGTTTCAAATAGTAAATATAGGGTGTTGAGCTCATTTAGCTCTGATACTACAAAAGTTTACACTGTGGTTCAGTCTGGCAGACTGATGACAAAATCTCTCGCTCTCTCGCTCTCTCTCTCTCTCAGGCACAGAGCAAAAAGCCAGACATTCCCTGTTCACTAAATCCATAATTATCATTTACAATATCCTGCTTGCCATTGTGTGCAGAGACTGGTAGTGAGGTTAACAGCCCTAGAGGTCAGAGTTCAAATCAGCACAAACTGGAACAATCTGTCACGGTGGTTCTGATTACACCAATTATTGTTCTGCTGCTCTATAGCTTGCTTTCCTTTTTTTTTTTTTGTTCATCCCTCTATATTTTATTTGTGTTATTGCACCATTAAAACCCTTTAAAAGATATGTTCCGGCAACACAGCATAGGTCAATGATGATTAATAGATATCTGGCAAGGCTTCAGACTTCAAATTGTCTATTTGGGTTTTCGGATATGTAGGGTAGAGCAAAAGCTATTATTACTTTTACAACGTGTAGAATTTACCGCTCAATAATAAAAACGTGTATCTGTGCTATTTCTTTGCGTGCGTGACACATTGGTTTTGTATTTTTTGCTAAAATGACTAACATGGACTAAAATTCAGTTTATCAGCCTGAAAAAAAAAGAGAATATGTCACTCTATACTGCACAATCCTGAGCCCTATGTATGTTTATTTATTTATTTATTTAAATAAATAAATAAATAAATAAATAAAACAATGGCTCTGAGCTTTAAGGGCTGCACGACTAAATGGACCAGGACAAATGACTTGTCACTGTTGTCTATTGGTAGAGATTTGTCTACTTACAAACGATCACCAAATAATTTTTTCTTGTCTTTTCTTTTTGTTTACTGTACATTCTACGCAACGCAGACAAACACAGACGTCCCTGTGAAGGGTGTGGCTCAAAGCTGTCACATCACTTAGGCTGATAATAGCTTTAATTATTATTTAGTTAAATTGACAGTGTTTATCAGATATTCACGCTCATAAGTGAGTAAGTGCTTGTCAAAGGCAGTGCTGGGGTCTAACAGGGTAATTACACATGATTGATAATATAGATGTTGGCAGCTAAGCGTGAGCATAGAGATTCCAAGGTATATGACTGATGAACGTCATCCAGGTAGGAAATTCCCACAAAGCCAGAGAAAAAGGAGGCATTACATGCATCGCTGAAATAGTATTACAAAGAGAGAGGGAAGGAGACAGAAGGTAAACACTGGAGTTTGGAGGAAATGTCAATATAGCCTTAATCTGCACAGCTCTCCAAAAGCCGACACACAACCCGCTTACCTGTTTCTCAGGTCTCCCCTGGGAAAGGTGCCAGGGTGCAGTGGTTAGAAAATACATCTCAATATTGCGATATTCCATATGCATGACTACATGAATACGAGAGCTTCGTACTAGCATCTGGACCCATCCTAATAAGAGAAGAGTGTTGGGAGAGCAGGATTTACTCCATCACTGCAAAATTCCCAGTCCTGAGTTCAATCTTGAAGCGGTGATTTGAGTTCACCTGGGCTGTAGGTGATGGTTCAGCATCACAGTAGTTAATTTACGTTTGGGGAGTTTTGGAGGTTTGCTGTGTTGGCATGAGAGAGTCAGCACGCCTGAACCTGCAGCTCTGCCGTTGACCTCAACAATTTCTTTAATTGCATAGGAACAAAGTTGTATCATTTATTTAAAGACAAACCCAAGTGTCATTCACAGATCTACTTATGGCAGGCAAGTGCATGTTAACAATTTGTGTGTGTGTGTGTGTGTGTGTGTGTGTGTGTGTGTGTGTGTGTGTGTGTGTGTGTGTGTGTGTGTGTGTG
>JAQQZT010000001.1:26430442-26446660 GCA_030068275.1 Clarias platycephalus
TCAGTAACGAGTGTTGTGTCTGTAACTCAAGACGTATGAGTTGAGTATGGTCTGCAGTGAACTTTTTGTCCTAGTATGCCCCCTGTGTCTGTGTGAGAACATGTGTGTGAGAATTTGAGGTGGTTGCTTTTTTGTTTGGTTTTGTTTTGATTCTCACTCAAACTCAAACTGATTATTACTGTGTTATTACTGTGTGTCTGCGTCATGGCTTTGTCTCACCACCATTAAACCTTTTCCCCTTTTTACCAGACACGCACTGTGTCGTTTGCACTCAGGCTAGGGGAACTCGTCCACCCGCTTCCAATCATGCACTGCCTGCCTTTGTCCACTTAAGTGCTTCCTCCGTGCTAGGACAAGGGGCGTTGATGTAAGGGGAGCTTGTCTAGTCATGTGTCCTGGTCTGTCTCTTGAAGTTTTGTTTATCAAAAAACAAGGAAGCCGAATCAGCACAAACCCTGTTCTACTGAGCCTGCAACAGCTTCGTATCCTGTCCAAGGTCAAAATTATGGAGAGCCAGTGTTGTTCTCAATCGCTGGTAATTCTTTGACATCTTGCAGCAATGGAATACATCACATGGGTCGAGTGAACAAAAGCAAAGAGCCTCCATCTCTCCTCAGCTGTTACATCTTAATTTCACGCTTTTGTGTAAATGGAAAATGTAGCAACCAGAGATCAAGATTCAGGTTGCTTGTGATTTCACAAAGCTTTAGTCTTGTTGCACTGGAAACACTTTTTATTTCTGTAAAATCCTAAAAGATGGTAATCATTTTAATCCAAATGAATATGTATTTCGGTAATGAACGCTGCATATTTTATATGTCTAATGTAAGAATGTGTGTGGGTGTTCGTTATAGGTTTGTTTGTATTGCACTTTTTTTTGGAGTCATTCATTTAAGTAAAAACTTCTTCACAGTAAAACTACACTGAAACAAAAATCTTACTTCTAGGCACACTAAAAACACAAATGTGAGTAGAGCAAAAGCCATGGATTAAGAAAAAAAAACTCCACTCTCAATGACATTTACACATCGAATACTTTCATTTCAACTTTAGATATGACAAACAAGCTTTCAAGTTGCTCCACCTACTAACGTGGAGACGTGGATTTTTCTTAATTTTCCTGCTTTTGATTCAAATATAAAAGTGACATAGAGAATGTAACACTCAAAATTCTTAAGAAAAAAATGACAGTGTATAATTTAAAGCAAGTTTATATAAAGGAAATCTATTAGTGCAGTTGGTGTTTATCTATTATGAATGAAATGAATGATAATTAAAAAAAACAGAAGCAGAAAAACACACCTTAATTTTTCTGGATCTTAATTTTATTTATATATATTACATGCTTATATAATGGCACTTTTTTGACTTATATGGCTCGAAAGTGTGCACATGGTCTGTCTTTAGACATGTAGTGACAGGAGAGAAGTGTGTGAAGCATTAATAAGTCTGTATAGGCAGTGCTTTCTCCAGTAACCTCTTGACACATTAAGCTGCGGGAGAGATCCGACATATATTTCTGGCACTTTTAGCGTATGAGTAAGACCAAATCTCACTTTTTAATGATAATGTTAGCGGCTTTGTGGCTAGTGACTCATGCTAAAACGACACCTTTATCTTGTAGCTGTCAGACAATGACATTTGTTCCTGTAACCGATGAAAAGCTTGATGGCTGGAGTAAAATCAATTATTATTTTTATTTTCCTTACATAATTATAAGATTTCGTGATATTATGTGCAATTAGTAGCATGTGCAGAACTTTCCAGGAAAAATAAGAAAAGAAATCGTTAAAGATAAAAGTATTTTTAAAAAATCAGCAAACCTCAGACTTTTGATGTGGTAGTTGTGCGTGTTGACAAATTTTTCTTTGTCACACCAAATCACATAATATAACGTGCCAGTTATATGTGACGGTTAAAATGTTTAATTGCTTTTTTTTTCTGAACAGAAAGTCTGTTCCCTTTTTTTTTTTTAAAGAGGTCCTGAAATGGAGAGACTTGTTTATTCTGGACCGCATCTCCTTATTTCCTGCTCACCCCATTTCACGGCAGCGGAATAAATATTTTGAGAGGCCGTATTTGCTCTTTCGCCTTGCCTAGAGGGGAAAACCGTAATAGCCAGCATTCATTAAGCTTTGGTCAATTAGGAATGATATTACTCGTGCATACATGGTTAGTATACCTGCCAAATTAATTTAAATCACCCTAACGGAATATCATTCATTCTCCTGTCTTGCTTGCAATCCCATTTCATCTATTTTATTTTGTTCTGTTATGTGTAATTTCTGTTGCTAATTGCTAATGTTAAGATATCTTCTTATTATACTGTATATAATACTGTATTAAACTGTTATTTTTACTGTTCTACTTAAAAATTCAGCTTTTCTTCCTGACTATTCGATTAACTAGTTTAAGTATAAAGGTACTGCAGAGCTTCCGGACTTAATAACTGTATTCATCTTTCTATTTTTGACCGCACCGTTCCCGAGACGTTTGCACATCCAATTATTTGTGACATTCCTCCAAATGTTCTTTCATATTCTTAGCAAAGTATGTTTTATCATGTTCAAATGTTGTTGTTTTTTTTCCTTTTCACCTTTTCAGATCTGCTCCATCGTGTTAGAGAACATCTGGAGAAAATATCTGGAGAGCTTCTTAAAGGGAGTGGACTTTGAAGAAAAGAGATGCAACGTGTCGTTGGTTTGGTAAATTATGGCTTTTGAAATTTGTTTTTTTTTTTTTTTTTTTTTTTGGTTTTGTTTTGCTTTATTTTGAGTTTTTTTTTTCTTGTGTGTACTGTGTAATATTGAAAATTTCAAATTCACAGAGGAACATATCTGCGCTTTACTTTAGTGTATTTCAAAGGAACCACCATTAGCATGCACTACAGACTGAAGCATCCTCCAGGCTCTTAATATGGCCCGTAACACAATTACGCACTGGCTACGGCTACGCTGATGAGAGACAACTACATCTAAACAGATCCACATGCACAGGGCAATGGCTGACTTTAGACACGATGCACATTAGTGTAGTGAGCTTCTCTCTCTCTCTCTATGTTGAAATAATGAAATAAAGTTCTAGGAATATTACAGCAGATCTGACTGAATGATAAGTCCCATTATTCAGCCATAGTCCAGGTTAATTATGCAGCTAATTGAAAGTTTTTACTGATGGTTCTTTTCACCTGAGTGACAAACATTTCCAAAGCTGCTCATTTGTGATGTGAAAGGAGTTCTCTTGTCAGCGCGGAGAACGCTTGGTGGTGAGGCGAACGTCGGGTCCGCTGACACACATGCACACACGTTGCCAAGCTGTCAGAAGGTCACGCAAACACAGGACACTAAGGCTCTATTGAGCGTGTGTTTTCTCAGGTGAGCCTCGGCAAATGAGTCCTATGAGTAAAATGTGAAAGATGACACTGTATCATGTGCATTAGTATGGTTGCATGTGTGTGCGTGTGTACGTAATTAATGGGTGATGACTGACCAAGCGTAGAGTGTGAACAACTGCAGTCGTTTTCCTCTTGCTCTCTCTCTCTCTCTCTCTCTCTTCACTGGGGCAGCTGGAGGGATTCCTGGCAGAGTGATTTGGGACTAAATCAGAAAATCACATTGCCAGGGATTTCCAACCATCTGCAGGCCACTCGCTTCAACAAGAAAATGTCATCTCACATCCTCTAACGTCCTCTACCGTATTTACATTGATCCTAAATCTCATTTTTTGGTGCACAGCTGTCTTACTTTGCTTCAAAAATGTAAAAAAAAATTTTTTTTTTAAAGATGCCCCTTTAAGCTACTCACGAAGCCCGAGCAGGAATAAACACCAACTGAGGAAGGCCAAATCAATCCAACATTCTGAACATACAGTAAATATAGGTTCCAAACAGAGCACTAAATGCCTTTCATTTATTTCAAAGCCTAAACATCAGCCTCCGACTGATGACTGCGGTTTTATGAATTGGAACGGGCTACGGGACTTTGGTGCCATGCAGACGTGTGTGGGACCGCAGTATAAAGAAGACTGTGGCTTCTGTACTCGAGGTGGTCTTTGAAACCTACATATGGAAAGAATTGGAATTATCACCATCATACTTTGATGCATAAGCGCATGTCGAAAGGAAAACGTGTTAATGAGTTCTTTAGGCACATGGATATGGTTCCGATTGAGTGTAGAATTTTAAAGGCTAAGATTTATTAGTATTTGGAGAAGGAATGAGGCGAAGACAAACAAAAACTTTGAAATGTGTTGAATGGGATATTTTATTGGTGTTGTAAAAAAAAAAAAAAGTTACTGCCCTACTTTGATGCATTTATTTTATTTTATTTTATTTTATTTTTTACCATCGCGTTTCATCATAGATTGACTGGTTGATATTTTTCCCCAGAGAATTATCCCAGGAACCACTTCCAATCATTGTTAAAATGTAATAATGTGTATACGAGTGAAAACAAGCTAAAACGGCCACTCTCCCCATTCAGGCTGTGCCAGTGACCAACATCTGCGATCTTTGGGTTTACGCTGTGGTTGAAGGCAGAAAAACAAGAACAACAGCAATAAAAGAAGACTTAGCACAAGCACATGAACTCACAAGAAGAATGCCTGGCTCAGATAAGGTGGTGCGTCACTCTGTGATGTTTCGTGAGGTGCAGGACTTGGCTTGCTTTGTGAACAGATCCGGGAAAAGGCCGTGTTCACAGTGGCTAAGTTCCGCTCCTCTGAGGCTAATTCTCAGAACGGCTGGAATCCAGTAATCCAGGCACCATGTGCATACAGTCTCCAAGAGTAAAGCGCACTGACCCAAGGTAAGCTTTTCTTGTCATTTTTCCTTGTTCTTTTTAAAGAAATGGGAAGGAAACTGATCCTAGATCAGCATTCTGTCATTGTGACAGTTTGTAAACACAGGCTTAGGGTGCCAGCTTTCATCTCTCGCCAGGATGATCTGATTAAGTAGGTTTTTATCCATATGAATATGCACGTGCTGAATGACATATAGAGACGTTATAGGCCGAGACATGTTTTTCAGGTCCATAGGTCAAAAAAAGAAATTTTCAAATTAAATATTAAAACAGTATAGCATGAACACTTTCATGTGTAAGGCCAGGTCTCTGTTTACAGAAACACAAATGAATTGACCTACCGCAAAAAAACCACATCAAGAGCCATTTCAAACATGTCATATACCCATAACTTATGTTTTGACAAGGACATCTGTATAGTATGTCACCCCTTCATATAAAAAAGCTATACATATCATGTCGCACTGAGTACACACGTCTTTACAAAATCATAATAGAAGGCCAGTGCATTACCTTGAAAGGTTTGTTCTAACAATGTTACTTTTAGCCTATAAGATCCATTTCATTCACTGGTGATAACATCTAAGGGACCATAGAACAGCTGCCGTAGTGTAAATGTGTACATCAAGCAACATGTTTGAAATGTATACGATGGATTCAATCGTTCGAGACGTACATAATGAGACATGTCAACTACATCAAATATATGATCCACCCAAAGATCATTTTAAAAAATGACTGGGAGCAACAAATCCAGTACAGTGTAAAGAGATGTATCTTGGGATTGTGAGTATATAATAATGACATAGTTATGATGTGAAAAAAGACTGTGTTGGATTTTCATGCACATGAAGTGAGCAGGAAAAAAGGAAGACTGGGCTCAACCTCCTGTGCCTACTGAGCTGATAACAGTTGGTAAAGCACGCACTGGCTCAGTTCAGCAGGAACCGGAGTTAGGCCCCTTACTGCACCGAGCTGATTCCAGATATCCCAGCATCCTCCTCTGCGCACTTCAATCAGCCGTCGGGCATACGAGCAGCGGAAGGAGGCTGATGTCTGGGCTTTACGCAGATTCCAGAAGCAGAGCTTTTCCAGGCGGATTTCCGACCAAGTCATATTTTAACATGTGTTTTTATTCAAAAAATAAACTGCCAGATTTGTTCATCCCAGACACACCATCATGGACTTTATTTATAGACAACAAAAGAGAGATGTTTTTCACTTTGTGTTCATAAAAAATAAAAATGAAAAAAAAAAAAAATCATTATTTGCTTGGTTTATAGATATTTATAGACACCGTGTAAGTCTATCTGTTTTCCTGCTCCACAGCGATATGTTATTAATAGGCTGACAAGGAATGTTTTGTCTCCTAGCAGGTAGTGTTTTGTGCGACTGCAAGGCACCGCCAGGCTTTATGGGTAATCCTTACTGTCACATTATGGATGATTTATGATCTCCTTCTCTCATGAGAATATCATTATGGGTGAGGGACTTGATTTCCTCCAGAAAGGTATTGTAGGTGTAATACCTACTACTGTGACCTGGCTTATATTTTAAAAGGATACTGGTTACAGTTAAACAGGAAAGTACACAAGTTACATAATGAAGAGACTGAAGTGCCTGCTAAAATCTTCAAAAGGTACTTCAGGGAGGTTCTTTAAGGGTGTGTTAGATAATTGGGCATTTGTAGCTTCTACTAAAACCTTTCAGGATTGGGACATAGGTTTACTATGAACCTTAAAGTGTCTCCCTTGAAGGACAACCAAAAAAAGGCGTTTGGAATCAAAGATTTTCCTACGTATATCTTTTACGTTTTTTCTGTTCCCCTTCCTCTTTCGTTCCCACCATTTGCAGGTGGTCTGAGAATCAAGGAGAACATAAATCATGATTATTATAATTAAGTCCCTCAAAACAGCAATGATCTAAAGTCATGAAACTTAGCTTCAGGGTGTCTCTATATACAGTAAACACATGAATGCACATACAATGGTGTATAAACGTCTGAGAAAACTAGTGAACATTAAAAAAAAAAAAATTCTCTAATTTAATGCAAGAATTTTCATTCCAAATGAAAAGTCATTATTTTTTAACTTTAACTCGTTCTAGCAAGTAATTTTCTTTCGGAACACAAGGCTGTGTGTAACAAAATGTTCATTTTGAAAGCCGCTACATGTGCTTCTTTGAACTTTAGCATGTTTTAGTCAAAACCGTCCTGTAAAGCCAACTGCATCGCTCCTTTCTGTCATGTGATCAGTGAAACAAAACTACCTGCTGGGTAAACCAGTGCTTGCTGCGAGTGAACTAAATGTGTTCAGTGGATTTGTGGAAAATGCTGCAGCAAAGTACATTTACACTTGCGTACTGCCACTGCAGTCACTCTAGCATTAACAGATTACAGGTTCTCTGTCTGCAGTACATTCTGTGAAATAGGACATTATGCGATTTGGATGTTGTGCAAACACCATCTTATATACTAAACAACGTTATGTTGACGGTGTAGTGTAACTTTCTGTTTCACTTTCAAATAAATAATTAGCCTTTTTTCTTTTGCTCCTTTTATCACTAGCAAATGCTTTGATGCATTTGAGAGCCATGATGCACTTACAGTAATTTTCTCTCAAATAAATTAACCATATACAGTAATTATGATATAAGGCTACAACACACAAAATAGATTTAATATTTTCCAATTTGCAGGGACTTTTAAATTGCATACTTAAAATACAACTGCAGGCTGATTTATCCATTGTGAATAAACTGTGGGTGATAAGTTGTTTTGCAAAATCACCCAGAATTCACACTGATATAATGGAAAAAAAAAAAAACTTTTGACTTAATATTTTGCCATTTGTGCGTTTTTATCAAGTTTATCTCTCAAGTAAAACTTCCACAAAACATTCTCTATGAATTTGCAAAACTTGCTTGATTAAAAAAAAAGAAAATCTCAAAAACTGTAAAAAAAAAAAAAAAAAAAAAAGGGCTTTTTTTTGCTGTCAATCTATTTGAAAGACTTCTTTTTGCTTTAATGACAGCGTGCACTCTAGCTGGTATGCAATCTGCAAGTTTGTGCGAAACTTTACAATCCGTTTTAGATCAAATCCAGAGAGTGGCGTGTCGTCTGATTATGTGCTTCAATAGAGGAGATTAAGCATAGGGAAAACCTGGCCTTTTGTACAAAGCAATTAATAAGTCAAACCGGGACGTTCTGCTGAATGAAGCTGTAAAACTGATTGACATTTACAGAAGACTTCAAGCACAGTGAAGTGATTGGAATCTTAGTAAATACCTCAGGAATGCCTGATATGATGAGACACATCTGTCTGTGGGAACTGTACACACAATTATTAAGAAACACCATTTGTATATTACATGAACTGACCTTGCTCCAAGCCATTTCCACATGTTGGGGCAATTAAAGGAGTTCCAGGGAGGCCAGTTTTTCAGATGTGAAGCAGGCAGTCGAATCATGGCTCCGGCATACTGAGAAAACATTCTACCTTGATGGTATCCAGCACTAGTGAAACACTAGGATATATACACTAGGAAATATATCAACAAAAGTCCCGGGTTGATTTGAACACCCTCATGTTAGGGAATTCTAAAACCCTTCTGTTTTATTACAGTTTTATATGGGGTGGAAAATGGTTTAGTCTGAGACTTTTGGACCCCAGTGTTCATTTATTTATTTATTTATTTATTTATTATTATTTTGTTTAAATTTGTCGTTTGCCAATAAGTGGCTCAGCTGGCAATACTGTATTAACTAAGGAACAAAACAGAAACCGTTTTCCCAATATCTGTCCAAAAGAAGGCTGGAAGGGATTAATTACTTTCATCTTATGCACAGCTTTGATTTGCATTCCTGTGACACTGTTTACCTTTTATAAAGGGAGGAAATTGCTTTGCAGTGTTTGGGATGACAATTAAAAATGTCACACATCACATAAATGAGCCCATACACTTCCCAAGAGTATGCGCACCAAAGCAGGGTAAAGGCAATTTTAGATTACAATTACTGCCTGCTTAGGCAAGATCAAAATATTTTTGTGCTGTTTAATATGTATAATGGAGCCTAATCGTTACAGAGCACTGCGGAAAATGCAGTCTACATTTCATTGTTACTGAGAATTTAGCTGGTGGGACTGAGCTTTACTTTTGCCATCAGTGGGCAGCCGGTAAGAAATAAGAAACAAACGATGTGTTGCATCCCACTCAACTCTCGTTCCAGAGAGATTCACATGTTCTCGTTGCCTTCGGAGCTATGAGTAGGTGGACAATAGAAACAAAGTAAGGAAAAAAATGTCATGAATTTTGTTTAAAAATGAATAAATAAAAACCCAGGCCTAATTTGCAGGTCCAAACGTACAGTCTTCACTCTAGTATCGACTCTATGTACATTTTACTGTTAAAGAATATATTTAAAAATGAATAACTCTATAATAAGTCATGACATCAAGGGGTTCCTGGGTTAAATTGACAAGAAATGATCGTTTCCTCTTGGTATGCTTACTGGTTCCAGATTTAAACACATGCAATCTTCCATAAGAGTCAATTAGTTTCATAGTGCTTACAACTCATTTAGCATTTTAGCTATTTAGCCATTTTAAATAAACATATAAAGGGCTCAGGATTGTGCAGTAGAGAGTGACATTCTTTTTTTTAGCACAAACTATGCAATACTTTTGTTCTACCTGACATACACAAATGCGCATATATATATACATACGTATATATACTTTTTTTTTTAACCTATGCTGTGTTGCCTGCACAGATATAAACTTTAAGATATAAACTTTAAGGGTTTTAAACACCCACTGTTGCTGTAACTTAGTATACAAGACTATTCCCAGTAGCGTGCCTTTACTTCCTGCAAAGATTGTTTGAAAGGTGCAGGGAACTGTACATTCTTTTTTTTCCTGCAGCCAAAATCTATAAATGAAACACCAAATGAATATAAATAATATTATATTAAATTTCTAGCATAGTCTAAAACTAAACTGGCAAAATAAAATGTTAAATTACTGCATCATATTTGGTAACCATTAGTAAAGCTTACTGAAGGTCACACCAGATGCAAAGATCTCATGAGTGGAGGATCATCTACTGTATTTTAGAGATGAATATCAGAATTACTGACATATTCAAACAGACACACATTAGGCCTGGGGGGAAAAAATCCATATATAAAAGGTTGTATGCTATCTTACATCACTGCATGGTCTGTGTCGCCCTTGCAGGAAGCTTCTCTGCAAATCAATACTGAGCTAGACTGACTGATCATCTTCCTCCTCTAATGAAAGATTTTTAAATCCTGATGAGTGTGATATCTCTCTCCCTGGATGACTACAGATCCATTCACAAGGCTCACTGCACCGAGTGTGAAAACGATGTAAATCACATGCTATGGCCTTAACACTCACCAGATCTCAAGAAGTCAGTTGAATACTTATGGGAGATTTTGAAGTGATGTGTGAAGTGAAAGCTGCCTTGGCCTCCGTCATCAAAGGACTGATTGAAGGGATATATTTCAGAAGAATGGTGTTCATCTATGCAAAGACTTGTAGAATGTGTGACCAAGGCATATGGTGGTTGTTTTTTCCTTAAAACTGTCCTGTGTCTGTACCTATAGTTTTATATATTTCTTTTCACCAGGAACCACGCCTTAACCACTGAGGTCAAGGGTAGCTCATTGGTTAAGGCCTTGAACTATGGTTCGGAAGGTCCCAGATTCAAATCCCACAACCACCAAGAAGAGTTTGCCCCTGTTGGGCCCTTGAGCAACCCCATAACCATTAAATGCTCAGATGTACAATGCGATATAAAAAAAAAGTCATTTTTGGATAAGGGCTGCTGCCAAAAGCCTAAGTGTAAGAAGAGTAATGGAGGATTAATGCACAGAGAGAATCTATTTAAAATTAATTTCCATATAGGGATATACATACAGTATGTAATGCATCTAAAACATCATTGATTTGTTATTGAGCATGAACTGCAAATCTTTTGGATATCTGACAATTCTGAAGTTGCAAAGTACAGCCAAAATCACTAATGATGTCCTATTCAGAGAAAATAAATGAGACAGTAACTGTAGAGAAAAGAAGCTTTTGTGCTCTTCCCCACATTCAATAGCGAGGATATAAAATAATACACTTTAATAGGCTGTCTCACCAGCTGCAGTCCTTTTCTTTCTAGAATTCATTATAACAGAGTTCCTTCTAGCTGATGTGCTGCATTTCAACAAGAGATATCTTCTTTTATATTATGTGCAGTGACAGCAGCAAGTTTATCCCCATAAGCTCTAAAAGCAGGAGCACATTCAGGCTGTCTCTGTGTGCCTCTCACGCTTTCTTCCTGCACTTCTGTGGGCTTCATGGCCACTTAAAAGGCACAAGCCCTCAGTTTCAACCTTTGTCAATAAAAGGTGGTGGGAGGGAAAAAAAAAAAAATACAAATGTGGTCTTTCATAGTCACAAAAAGGAACCAACACAAGATTAAGATGCATTACCTCAGTCAAGAAGAGTTTGCGTTTGTGCTGTATGTCTAGAGTTTGTGACCAGAACCTATAAAAGTGTCTTTTTGGAAAACTGAAACTATGATGATTTTCACTTGTGCTATCAAGGTTGTGCTCCCATAATCATAATGTTCAACAAACAGATCCTAAAGTACATGCAGCTTTATTAAGTATTAAACATTTTTTCGAAATATGTCGAAGCATGACTCTGTATGACGCAAAGCAGTGATTCAGTATGTCTAACAAAATAATATTTCACTCAGATGTTAAGTACTATGTAGTTCGCTAGTAAAATTTTTACACTTACTTACTCTCACTCATTCTTTATACTGCTTATCCTGCACAGGATACTAGGTAGGGTACACCACGTTGGATGCACACTCTCACACACTCACTCACCCTTTGGGAAGTTTGAAAAATCTGCATGTCTATGTACTGTGTGAGGAAACCAGAGCAACCAGAGGAAACCCACCAAGCACGAGGAGGACATGCAAACTCCAGTTTACACAGACCCGAACGCAGAAGTGAAATTCAACAATAGAAATTCAATAATAAAACACTTTATACAATATGTATGAATATAATATGAACAACATATTTGCAAATTAGTATTCAGTTTAGAATACCTACATTATACACACATGCATGTAAAAAATAAAAAATAAAATACAAATCCAAGAATTTTCTGGATGTTTACATTTTTTTTTTTGACACTTCTATTGTAAAACAGCAAGCACGTTATTCAAGGAGACACAAAACAGCACAGTGTTTATGAAGGATACTTTCCGTGACAGGAACAGCATTACTACCATCGCAGCGGCTATAATCAAATCCAGGAGGCATTAAGAGTGTGTGTATTATGTGTATGTGTGTGTGTGTTTGTGAGCGAAAGAGAGAGAGGAGGTGGGTAATTATGCTACATAGCACGCACACTCTGGTCTCTGGTCAGAAAGCGCAGAACAGGGGTTGACGAGCTATAATAATCAGAAGACACATTAACGTTCTTCTATAAAGTTATAATAGGTTGACATTACATCATCCTCAAAGAAGACAAGCCTTTTCTAGTTAGTCTCAATTATAGACGGATTAAGGATCTCAGTTCGTTATCAAACATCAGCCAGAGAAAGAGGAAGAGGGTGTACACTAAACATAAGTAAATGCTCACAGGATCCATTTACACACTGATCTGCAGCTATTCCAGTTATATATTTCATATAATACAGTATGCGTCCCTTGAGGAGGAGAAGAAAACTCTAAACAGGGGAAAATCTGATTAGTGGATGTATTTTCTTAGTAATAGCTCCTCCTCGCAAATGAGCAAAGCTTTTCATCTGTTTCCTCATCTCAGCAACAAGATGTCATTTCTAAAACCTCCTTAAATTTCTCAACAGAGAACCAGAGTACCTCCCAGGCCAGTACCTCTAGCAGATATTTTCCTTCATCTCACGGGCCACTATTTTTTGTATTTTGTGACTTTAAGGAGATGATTGTGTTATATTATGGTATACATGTCAAGCCTTAACACACACGCAAATGTCTGATCAAATGAAGAATTCGATCTGTTTTTCAGTCTGTAACCTTTCAAACCTTGGAGTTTCCCTGATCTGATCTGAGCAGGAAAACAGCTGAATTTTGCCCAAGGAAAAAGTTAAAAATAGGCTGCGCGCTGAGAAAGATTTCAAATGTTCATTAACCGCATCCAATCTTATTATATTTATCGCAACCAAAAGCGAGTATAACGTATATATGGTTTAGTAATTACCCTGTCGACCCAAATTTTCCGCAATAAGACGAACATTGACTTGTTTTGGTTGAACGAGTGGTAATGTCAGACTGCCACATAGTGGCCATATGGAGCGCTGCATCATTATTAAACCTCTTACCCGTGATTTGAAGTTGCGTTTATAAAGCAGTGCACTGTAGGTCACATTTTGTACTTGTTCAGCAGAGGCCTTGCAGTTCATTTTAGGATGCAGAGTGATGTGAGGTGATGATTACACTGTTAATAAGGGTCTGTTTACACCCTCGCACCATAATCTGTAACACACTTTGGAAAACAAACCAAGTACACATGTAAAGAAGAGGAAGACAAAAAAACACCATCTGTGCCTTGTATCAGCAGATTTGTTACTACGGCACAAACTTCCACAGACCATCCTGGCACTCTCACGCACACACACACACACAGCTGCCAGAGTGAGAGGAAGCGAGAAGAAATACACGAATGTATTACAGGAGACAAAGTTCAGATTTACCACATTAGGAGCTCATCCCTAAACGCTGGTCTCACCATGCAGAATTACGCCAAACCACACTTCCTTTCCTACTTGGGGTTATACTTTCCTACAGTTATTTTTTTTGATGGAACTCCACATCGTACATAAATACAACCATCAATCCTTTAATGTACTGTACAAATTGTTGCATAATTTATATAGTATATAGGATAAATTGGACTCCAAAAACTTTTATGAAAGCCATCTCCAATAATCACCATGTAGAAACAATTACTGACTTTGACTGATAAATAAGCTTAAAAATAAAAACCAGTTCGAATCATTCACATATGTCTGTAATTTAATTCTTTGAATCAGCCTTATTACAGAACATGGTTCAGGTCAACATGGTTCAACTTGGACATTAAAGGAACATAATGGATGCATTAAACACAATATAGTTATGGCTCAAATCTGAACTGATGTTTCTGCTATTTGATGATTCACTTCGTTTGTTGTTTTATTGTATTCTGTTATATATCTAGATGCATATTTTAAGGAACTGTTTGTAGTTATTCTGGTTTATGGTTTTATTGGTCATTTTACTTCTGTTTGTTTAATTTATTAACCCTTGCATATACACTATATTGCCAAAAGTATTTGCCCACCTGTCTTCATGTCATGTCAACATATTCCAATTATTCCAATAAACTTCCAATTATTAATTCACAATTGTCTGTAGTGTGTGCGTGCGTGTATGCGTGTGCGTGTGTGTAGGTGTACGTGCGTGTGTGCGTGTGTGTGTGTGTGTGTGTGCATGCCTGTAGGTTGCCAGAGGTTGGGGGTCAACGACTGCTGACGAGAAGTAAAATGTCATTTTTGACAAGCTGGCCTAGATGAATGAATAAGCCACATTTTCTAAAACCCAGTAGGGACAGATTAAGGGTCTTTGTTTTGTTTTATTTTTTTAAAAGACTACTCCTCTAAGCAGCATTTTATAATTGATTTCTTGCAATAGCAACATTACAAGATTAAAAGACATAAATGTCAAAATCAATCCCATAAACTGAACATTATAAACTAACTAAAGGTCTCTGAGCACAATATAATAGCCATAATGTAGTATAAATTCATCAGTGCATCATTTAACCTTAGGCATGGTTCATACAGTACTTTCATCAATTAGAAATCCATTAATCTCCTTCACTTTTCCTTCCTGCACTTATCGTATTTTAAACCCGATTTGTCCTAATTGTTTGAAAAAATACTAATCCATAAACCGTGTTGGGTCAGAGGCTCTGGTGAAGATTGGTGGCACATAAGTTCTGCTAAATACCAGAACGTTTAATCCTAAAGCGTAGTTCTCTGTCATGGAGTTTAGATTTAGCCTTTTTTAACCTCTAAGAAGATTCCAAACTTACATTCAAATCACTACAGAAATAATTAAACACAAAATCAGATACATTGTACCTGATCACTGTACGAATACAATGATCATTTTACACTGTAATTACATTACGACTATCTGTTTAATATGGGGTATGCTCCTTGTGCCACCAAACCTACGAAAATGTGATGTACTGTAGTATCTGGCACCATTACGTCGGTAAAAGATACTTCAAGTCCTACAAGTTGTGAGATGGAGCCTCCATAGATCGGACTTGTTTGCCCAGCATATCTCACCGATGCTCAATCAGCTTAAGATCTGGGAAATTTGAATACCAAGTCAACACCTTGAACTCTTTGTCATGTCCTCAGGGAATACTGTTTCCCTAAAGGGTTATACTTTGTCAGCAACAATGTTTAGATAGGTGACATGTATAAAAGGAACACCCACATGTACTGTATGGCAGGGCCCTAGGTTTCCCAGTAGAACATTACTCAAAGCATCTGACTGCCTCCAGTGGCTTGTCGTCTTACTATAGTGCATCCTGGTGATATCTTTTTCCCAGGCAAGCGACACGACACACACACAGACATGCACATATGAATGTGATTCATCAGAACTTCTTCCATTGCTCCATGGTCCAGTTCTGATGCTCACATGCCCACTGTAAACACTTTTACAGGGGTCAGCATGGGCACTCTGAGTGGTCGGCGGCTACGCAGCCTCATATGCAGCAAGCACAGTGCGATGCTTTGTGTGTTCTGACACCTTTCTTTCATATCTAGCATTTTCAGCAATTTCTGCAACAGAAGCACTTCTGTAAGATCAGAACAGATGGGCTCAAAGCCTTTGCTTTCCACACACATCTATGAACCCTGGTTGTCCTTGTTTGGACCACTTTCGGTTGGAACACCATTTAAGACCTGCCTTTTTGGAGATGTTTTGACCCAGTCTGACAAAGCCATCACAATTTGGCCTTCATGAGTCAATCTGATCCTTTACATTGTCCATTTCTTCTGCTTCCGAGGCAGACCATACCTAAATATTTACATGCTGCTTAATATACTGTAGTCAAGCTACAAGCTTGCTACAAGCGCCAATGTTATTCACTTGAAATGCAGAGCTCTGAGTGGAACAAACATTGTTTGGTTTTTGGTTAAACTGTTCTGCATGGAAAAGTGAACCAAGATCTCTTGATAATTCAATTCAATTCAATTCAATTTTATTTTATAGCGCTTTTAACAATCGTCATTGTCTCAAAGCAGCTTCACAAAAATGAAAAAGAATTTGTTTAGAAAAGAAAAT
>JAQQZT010000001.1:26474015-26504460 GCA_030068275.1 Clarias platycephalus
CCCACTGTGCTTTCCAGCAAGGGTTTCTCTACCAAGTACTAAGTCATGTTTTGCTTGGGGATCAAATACTTATTTCCATCATTGAAATGCAACTTAATTCATAACATCTGTATCATGTGATATTCTGTCTCAATCCTTTACCATAAAGCTATGATAAAAATTATAAACCCTTCATTTCTTTGTAAGTGGGCAAACTTAGAAAATCTGTAGGGGATCAAATACTCATTTCCCCCACTGTATATCAGGACAGGTTTGATATATCCACTGTGCTGGATTTCAGCGAGGAAAGTCATAGTAATTTGAATATTTGGTCAATTTCCGGGGTGGCACGGTGGTGTAGTGGTTAGCGCTGTCGCCTTGCATCTCCAGGGTCCGGGTTCGATTCCCGGCCAGGCTCGAATCCTGTCTCTCTGTGCAAGGGGTTTGCATGTTCTCCCCATGCTTGGTGGGTTCCCTCAGGGTTCTCTGGTTTCTTCCCACAGTCTAAAGATATGCAGGTTAGGCTAATTGGCGTTCCCAAATTGCCCAGTGTGTGTGCCCTGCGATGGATTGACACCCTGTCCAAGGTGTCCCCTGTCTTGTGCCCTAAGTCTCCTGGAATAGGCTCCAGGTCCCTACGACCCTGAATACAGGTATAGAAGATGAGAGAGGGTCACTTCCTGTTTTCCAACATGTCCAAGTTCGACAGATTCAGTGTACTTTAAAAAGCATAACTAATCAGTTTAGCACAGTCATTTGTCCTTGAACTATGTTGGTTTAATCATAGCTAAAAAACAAGCTTGTGACAAAAAAGTAATTGTTTTTAGTAAGTATTCATTAACCTATAAGTAGCCTTATTCTAGAATTATTGGCACCCATTAATTTAGTGGGCTACTTTGGCAACGTAGCAGCACTAAGACTTCATTATCATCATCTCCTGTAATGCTAGATGAGATCGAGGAAAGCAGAGAAAGAAATATAACAGGCTCTTCCATCTCTCCATGAGCCTCCATCCTTTTTACTTTTCCCGAAAGTTTTGAATAAAGTTTAGGTCAGGGGAAAAGACAAGACATGACAAGCGCTTGATTTTTTTGGATTCGGACAAATTGTTTGGATTCATGTCATGACTTGACTATCCAACCACAAACCAACCACAGCTTGGTGGACAGAGGCAGCCAAATTTTCATAATTTGTAAAATCTCTTGCTGCTTCATGGAGTGCATCGGAGGAAACGAATCACACCATCACAGATCCGCCATGCTAAACAGTACATTCTTTTATTTATAACCCTTCTTTATTCATGCCAAACCCATCTTGTTGCCAAACAACTCTGTTTTTGTCTAATCTGAGCATTGGACCTGGTTCTAATCAGTTGCAGTAGTGTCTAGTGAGCTCAAGCCACTTACTTTTGTGGTTAGATGAAAGAAAAGTCTTTCTTCCTGACACGCCTTCCAATTTTTTCTTTTTTTTACTTTTTTGTTTGCCATTGAGTTTGCATTTAATTATAGATTTGGAGACTTGGTGACCTCAAAATGCTGCTACCTTCTGCAAATCTCTAACTATGATCCTTGAGAAAATAAATATTTGCCACTATAATCATCCTCAAAATAGGAATAAACAAAATAGACTTGCATTCTTTTGCGAGCAGGTTCATCACAGCTGCAACTGTTCATAAACAATAATAAAACTAAATTTAATTTTTGCTATTAGGATTTATGATGGACTACACAATTTTGTTTCATTTGGTTTGTGTGTTCTTTAATCTTCCCAAAGGTGTTGCGTGACTACTGAAATAAGACTGAAATGTCATGTACATTTCATATGACATAAAGTTAACAAACCACAAAGACATTTCTGGTGCTGACTGTAAGTAATGGCACACACCTAGGTACATACATATTGTATGTCCAACCATGGTTAATGAATTTAAAAAAAATTAAGCCTAAACAGCACCACCTGGTGGTTAATTGCAATTATGTACTATTTTGTTCCAGTGTAAGTTTTTTTTTTTCTGTCTCATATAAGTACCAGACTGCAGTACTGTTTCTTCCCTCTACTGGTGATTAGACATAATTCTTCCCACTTCTACTCCTTATTGTAGCATACAATCTTGACAGTCCTGAGCCTGCATTAGCACATTCCTTTCAGTGCCCATATATGGGCAGAAACTTAAACCCAGAGCACCCCAGGACACATGTGGCCCCGCTCTCAACGCCCCTCAACATGCTGCGCCTGGCCACATGAAACGGCATTGCCAGTCTTCTCTCTCCCTTCATTACGTTTTATTACCACTTGCATGTGTTTAATTATAATCTGGGGGGGGGGGGGGGAGAAGACTTTTAAACCAGAGTGCCATACAGTGCTGTATGATTATTACCCGTTTCGTTTTTTCGAACCCGAGACTGTGTGCTGTGTGCTGCGGCGCACAATTTGTAGGCAGCAGCCCATGGAGCAGTCTAAAGCAGAACCCTGACATGACTGGCATTCGAGCCATTATTGTCTTAACCGAGCATACCACTTCTAAACACTGGGTTTGCATTACAAGCACACATTTGGGCCCTTCTGCAAACAACACAGGGCCAGAATGAATCAATTAAACAGGCATTCCGTGGGTTCCTGTTTATTTAAACATGTTTACGCGGCAAGGGGCCTGTCTGCGAATTCATATTGTTCCCGCTCAAGAAGAGGAGAGATGAGAGATTGCAGACACATTTGTTAGTTTGAAGCAAGTTGTATAAATATTGATGGTGGGATTGATTGTAATTAGGCGTCTTGGATGTATAGCTCAGAGCTGAAACATGCAACTCTCGGAAGACTATTTCATCATTAGTGTGTTCATTTCCACAGCACCGCACTTGAGGCATTTTACCCGAAGACTGCCTTTCATTATATAGTCGTCAGATATGTGCACTTTGGCTTGCTCTCATTGTAACATCGCAACACGGACTATAACTCGTAGGACGTCTGGTCAAACTTTCCCTAAAAAAAGGAAAACAATAGAAAAAAATAAAAAACTTCTTAAAGCAAAACAACTAGGTCAGAAAATGCAAAAATAACATTTCATTTCTTTTTCCTCAGTCAACAGAAGTTGTTAACATCATTGCCGGTCTATACAGACAGACAGACAGACAATACACACATGCCTTAAAAAAAAAAAAGAATTTATACAACTCTATCCAGTCATCCTTCTGACCACCCAAGAAGTCGAACAGATCATAGGTTGATTCTTTTGATCTTAACACTGATCTGATTTTGACTTCCTCCTTCTTGCCACACACACACACACACACACACACCTCTTTCTTTAGCCTATGATTCCTGCCATCAGTTGTTAAAGATGCCAGCTGCCTGTACGTTCAGGCTATTTAGAGCATCTTTCACTGGGTGCCAGATGTCAAGCTCTATTTTCCAACAGTTTCTTTTTTTTTTTTTTTGTTTTGTTTATTTTTAAACATTTCCACCAGCCCAATTTACACACACACGCACACAAACTTACTCATCTCCCTCAAACCGACACCCACACTTCTGCTGTGCTGACTTCCTGTCTTTTCCAATCTCAAGCCTAATCTTTCCTGATAAGGGCGATTCTCATGAAGCCTATAGGGAAGTCGCTGAAGTCATATTTCGTATCAGAGTCAGGAGGGAAATATCAAGCACCGCTATCTTAAGTATTCGGAGACGTTGGGAGAAACTGGATGGGAATCTTTAGCTCCATGTTTTTCCCTGCCGGTTTAAAAATTTTATTTAAGAATAATAATAATAATGAAATATCACTTTCTCAAATTTCTCCCAATAGAATGTTTGAGTGAAGAAATAAATCATTTTGTAGAAATGTAATAACCAAATCTGAAGAAAAAAAGGAAAATAATCAATAATGACCATGCCACACACTTCATTATTTTCCAATAATACATATTGAAGTGTTTTATTTCTCTTAAACCACAAAAAATTTCCCCCTTTTTTTTTTTTTTTTTTTTTAAGTTACCATGGCCAAAAAAATTAAAATCAGCCTGTCATATTGGGCTATTTACTAAGAAACCTCTTTTGTCCTGAAAAATGTCCAGTGTTTTAAAAACACACGCTAAAATTACACCTTTACTTGACACGATTACAAAGCAGACACCAACGAGCCCTTTCAGAAAAGTTAAACTTATTTTATGGTTACCATAACTATTTAAAACAAGTGTATTAATATAAACCTACTGTATAAGGATTGCAGTTACAGGACATTCAGACCAATCAGAACGACGCACTGAACAGGACTGTGATATATCAAGGCACATAAAAAAAAAAAAAAATTGTTATATATTGTTTAGTTTGATAAATATATGTGTGCATCTCCAAAAAAAACCTCTTAAATGTATGCCCAAGTAAGCATGGTTTTTTTTGAGCACACAAAATGCATAACTTGGAAAGTACTGTAACTTGAAAAGCCAGAGGTGTATCAGATTCAGACATGCGAGGCAGTGTTGTGGGAGGTGGAGGAATTTACAGTGCACGCCTTTCATCTGCATAGGTGGGCTCAGTGCACACGGGAACGCTCGCCTCCGGACTCATAACAATCAAACAGGAAATGTGAAGCCAGGTTGTTACGCCACACCCTCCCCCACCGCACCTGAGCAGCTTGTTCACTCAAATCGCCTAACACCTCAGCCACTGAGCCAGGCACACACAATATACATCCTGTTGAGCCCTGAAAGCAGAAATCCCTCCGTCTTGTACAGAATATCACTTCTGGGTGACATTTTAATCTACATCTACTGTATTTCAGTTACACGCCTTGTATATCACAACCGACAAAGGCTTTTAAGAAGAAGAAGTTGAAGGAAAAAAAAACAGGATCACATTCACGTTGATTTTTTTTTTTTTTTTTTTTACATTTATTTTGTTAGTTGTATTCTTATTAAGGGTGATGGGAAATGGTGGTCACACAAAAGTTGTGTGTATATATTTTTTTTCTCTTGCACATGGATTTCTGAAGTCAGTGTTTTAGACAACAAATAGATATCTGATGGAAGAAAGGCAACACAAGGTGGACAGCGACAACCGCACCCCTCTCCTTCATTTTCCAAACAGAATTTCTCCTCATCTAACAGGCAAATAAAAATAAAAAAATTCTAATGAAAACCTCCACTCCAACCAATTTTACACCCAACCCACCCAAAAAAAAAAAAAGCAACAAATAGATATAATTATATATATATTTGCATTTGTAATATATTTACTCTTTAAAAATATAACATCAGTCTAGTGACTAACATCTGTACAAACTACAAAAATAAAACTTTTTTTCATATAAATAATTCATATGGCATGACATACATTTCAAATAGAAGTACAGGACCCCCATCCCCTAATCTTTCCTTTCTGCTATCTCACCATGCACGTACTTCATGTACATGTATACCGTGGATTGCGTGCTTGACTTTTGTGTTATGTTATTTTTTTATTATTTTTTTTTTTTTATTATTATTATTGTTGTTGTTTAGATTCAGTAGCTACATATTGTTCTGTTTCTAGTTCTGTCACAAAAAAAGCTGCCACTTAAATCTAATGTTTCCCTGGGTTTAACCTGGCAGTGTTGTGACCAGTATTGAAAAACTCAAAATGGAAGAGACAGAAAAGAAGAAATACTGGCTTGAATGAGCTCCATGAGTGATACACTGGCCTAGCTGGAGAAACCTGCGCGAGAACGTCTTAATCTAGCATTGCACAGGACTAGAGCTATGGATTACCTCTACAGCAGCCAAGAAACAAAGAAATAAAAAGCCTGACCTCATAATGTCCTTAAATAAGATGTCTATCAAGTGGATGCCAATTGATGCTGAAGCACATCGAAGGTTTTACTGACCTCAACCCACAGATGAGACCGTGAGACCTACTGTATAATATACTACAGGTGGAGGAAACTTTGGGGTCACCATATTAGAAAGTGGGTCATTTTTCATCACTGTGTAATTAGCACAGGACGACAGCAATGTCAGATATCCAAATGTATGTGAAACGACAAAGGCACAGAAGTTGCTGCCAATAAAGTTGTTTTGTTTTAAAGAAATTAACTGAAAATGGATGAAATCTCTCGATTACGTGTCACAGTGCAATTAAAGACAAGACCACCATCAAGGAACGCAGTGCAGGGAGATAAAATCCCAACACGCCTAGACGTCCACTGTTGGGTCTTTGAGCAAGTCGTTTGAGCCTCGATGTCTTTCATTGAAGTCACACCGAATACATGCGTTTGCCAAATGAACACGTTACTGTATAAAGGTTAAGCAATCTGAGAACAAGCAGAAGAAGTTTGCAGTGTGAGAACATGTTAATGTAATGTTACAGCTTACATCGAGGAGGGGGTACTGCGCATTTTCAAGGCAAATCATCTCATCATATATGATGTGTAGCAGCAAAAAAAAGAACACTGACCTTTCATTTTTCAATAACCTAATATTTAACTTCTCTGAATTTTTACATAAAACACATTTCTTAATCTTTACAAAAGAGGAAACAAAGCCTATGAATCCTCTCATATATCTGACTTTTACATAAGAGAATACAAACATGATACAGTACTCTTAAATAGTTTTGCCCTCTTTTAGTATTAAAATATATATTTATAAATGTATAATTTGAATATCTTTTAAAATAAATCCTCTCATCTGTGAGGCTTATGTACAGTTCAGAAAGACAGAGCATATTGGGACCTCCCAAAACAGCCAGTGATAGATTCCAGACAAAAGGGTTTAAAGGGTTGTTGGAGTGACGATGTGTGCTGTCTAGCAATCTTTGGCCGTCTGGGTCCGTGTTCCACCTGCAACACGTACAGAACAAAAAAACCCACGATTAGACATTTCTGATCGCTTCTGTAGCTCTTAATCATTTGGTTAAATGTTGAAAATGATGTGATAATGAAATGCAAAGGCTATGCAAACTAATGTTAGTTAGCTTACCTAGACCCTGTTTAGCTTGATGCTGGTTGTTATCTAGGGATTCCAGATCTTGTAGTTGTAAAGAGTCTCTCTTGGAAGGCTGATTAGCTCTCCCATAAGTTTGTGAAGTCCTTTTAGAGTTCTCGAAAGAGTCTGATACGCTGTCCTCAAAGACCTCGTGCACGGTACCCTGATACGACCCCGGCAGATTGGGGTGCACTGACACGGTCACTGAGGCAGTGGCAGTAACCATGGTGACAGTGTTGTTGGGCTGCTGCGGTGCACTGCAACCGTGGGGCAGAGCTTTAGTCCTGTTCAGCTGTGGCCCTCTGCCTTGCTGTAACCTGGGACCACAGTGAGTAGTCCTTCCATGAGAGTATGCACCGTCGTTAGGTAAAGGGTGTCGCCTAGATCCCTGGTATTCCGGTTTGCCATCCCACCGTGTGATCTGTGAACTGATGGAATTGACTGCGTTCTGGGTTTCCTCGCTGGGTGGGTCTTTTGGGCTTGTTGCTGATGGAATTTCATTATAAGGTTTTACCACCTAGGAAATGCAAAAAAAAAAATCAGTTTAATGAATACAATTAACAAGGAGTAAAACCTGGAGACAGCAGTGTTATCTCTTCTATCAGCATATAAGAATATAAGAAACTAACTGTGAGCTTCGGGAATGAAGGGTTCTTGCTGGCCTCCAGCAGTATGTGGGAGGTTGGTGGCTGCGTAGGTGTGGTTATATACGCATTTCTGTCAGACTGCATGTAGTCCTCATCACCGATCCCAGAAGTGTTGGTTGTTTCTGAATAGTACTCAGAGTCTGAGACCTCAGTGAAGGCCTGTCGTGGTGCTCTGGGGATGTGCCCAGCATAGTAGCCATGGTTGTTCATAATCCTGGGTATGGGCTCGGGCGAGGGACTGGAGACAGCACTGGCGTTATTGCCAAGAACGACTTCGGCTGGAGGGCCCACGATTGATAGCAGAACAGGCAGCAGTACCAAGCCGTTTAGAATTCCCAGCAATGTCAATATGGCCAGCACTGCGAAAAAGTACCTTTAGAGGAAACAAAAGTGGGATGCATATTTTTACTTAACAAGAACTACACCAAAAATCAACATATGCAATTTAAAAGTGACATGATGGAAAAAAAAGAAACAGTAGGTTCTAAGTTCTAAGCTTCTGCCGTCTAACGTCTCCTCCCACCATTTCCTCTTGCCATGTCTTCTCTCCTGGCAGACTGACAAAGCTGGAGAGAAATTCCTATGCTCCGTCTTTGGCGCAAGCACTCTCTTTTGCTCCCTCTGGGAACCCTCATCTATCACGACTGCACTGGCACTTCCTGAATAAGTGTGTTTACATTAGTGAGCGGATTCTACACGTCAGAAACACTCACCTCGTTCCAAAAAGCTTGCTCTCTCTCTTGTAGCATACTCTTATTAACTCCCTCTATTTCATGGCCACCAAGCTGGTGCTGCTGCTCCTGGTGCTTATGTAATTTTCCTCTCAACAACTTAATATCCCATCTCACTGAGATCCCATTTCACCTTGAGCAACCTACATCTGCTCTGGGTTTATGCCCGGCAGGCCAATCACCTCTTATACCTCCTCATCTGTAATCTTGCAACATTACGTTGTTTCAGTGGTCACCAAATCCAGTGTGGTCCCAAAATTGTAGCACTGACTTTTTTTTGAGGAGTCTGCTCCATAATAAACCTGAATGTGAACACTTTTTGTTCCTCTACAGACACGATGCTGACAGAGATACCATCACTTGTCACCCCAAAGCCAAAGATAACCCTGTAAGTAACCCTGGCAGCATGCATGGATGGAGGTCCAGTATAAAGAGGCATAATGCTTCACCACATGGTGGTAAAGTACGAAGCCCTACAAGGGTGTAGCTCTAGGCAGGTTGAATGAAGCTCTGAGAAGAGCGGTTGTCATTATACTCTGCGCCCTGGCTGGCGTGCTAGTGAAGAGGCAGGAATAATGGGCTGCAGAACTACACGAATTTACATCTCTGGGTTTCAGCTCATGGCACCAAAGGAAGGCTCGCCCCTCACCACAAGAAAGAGAGCTTGAGAAAATTAGAGAGTGCCTCAGTTAAAAGCTCGAATATACATAGACAATGTAACTGTGGTTCAGATATCTGGAGGTAAGAAAGAGAAAAACAGAGTCTGGAAAAATAAGGATGTGGATTCGGGGAATTTAAAGTGTTCCTTTTTAACAATCTGTACCGCACACCCAACATCTTCCCTTATGTCACACCCAACAGAACTGGACTAAACAAGTTAACCACTAGAACATCTGCATTGAGCGTGATAGCTGCTATCCATTGACTTGCCTCTTCCAATAAGTCTGTAACTATGTCTCGGCTCGTATGGACTTTAAGTAAATAAATGACTATATTAGGAATATTACAAGGCCAGAAAAGAAAAGATCTCTCAATGGCTTCTTCCATTCTGTCTTGCCTCTTTCAGGCAGAATTGCCGTGTTATTTGGTGCTGTTCACTTGTGATCGGACCATTCAGGCAATTCATATTTTCAGAATGCTTGTAATATTCCATGAAACAACATGAGAAGTTTAAAAGCCAACTGTTTCAGGCTGTATTAGAGTCCACCTTTTGTTTGTGAAAGGCATTCTGACCCCCACTTTCTTGTATACATGAAACGACTGGAAAAAGATAATTGTTTATTTTACTAAGTCAACATTCTGAAAGTTGAGTGTAATTTATTAAGACTGAAAAAAAATAATAAAGAGGAAGGAAAAGTGAAAAAAGTGAGAAACCATCCATGGGCCCCACTTGGGTTAGACCTCCAGAGTAGACCTAGTGTTAGGAATTCTGTTGTTTATATAAACTGTAATCTTTTCCATTCCGAGTCAGGGGTTGGAAGGGGTGGCTCCTTCTGAGAGGGGCCACTGAGCTTGTTCTGGTGTTTATTCAGTGTCCCACCGCCAGGAGATGTTTACAGGACTGTATTTATGCTACTCCCCAGCTAGTGGGCCTGCTTACTCGTGCTGTCTCTCCTCCACCCATTCTCTCTCCCAACATCTAAACAGGACCTCCCAGTGTGAATGCCCCAATGCTGGCATACAGCACCCTTCAAATGGTTTGCTCTCACTACCCTGCCCCCACTCCATCTCCCTCCCCAAACTCTTTCTACTTCACTACTGTCCTAAAAGGAACCCCCTTTCCCAACAACCAGGCTACACCGTTCTTCCTTCTCTCCACCTCCTCTTTATACAGCTTTGTCTTAATCTTTAGGGTAAAGAGGAAAAAGGAAGAAGAAAAAAATCCATTCACCATCTGACTTCATTCAAACTCTTGGAGAATGTCTGAATAGTTGTGGTGCCAAGAAGCCACCCTGGGGGTATTTAGATTTTTTTTTTCAATATACTTCTTCACTCTTCTCTAACTTAGCCATTTTTATGTTGTGGGTCTGTTTGAGTCTGCTCTCAAGGTTGTGGTCAGAATCCAGCAGAGCCCAGATCCAGCAGAAAAACACTGCTATTTGCTCTTTTCTTCTAAGCCAAACATTTAAGCGAGACAGTAGGCCAAAGGCAGTGCTCAGAGGCTTTCTGGTTGAAGCATTCCTGACCAACTGAACCCATTGATGGATAGGGCAAACATCTCTCTTATGTGGTGGCCTCTTCAGGCACAGAAGCTCTCAACCGTATGATTGGACGTTTGACATTTGACATATTCTCATACTCAAGGGTTGAGAATGTGTGTGTCACCACCCACTGGGCATTTACGTGTTTACGAGCAGCTGTTACGCACTCTTAATGTTTTCTACATTTGTCCTTTTAATGAAGCAACACTAAGGCACAGGGAAGCATGGCCTGAACTACTTGACCAAGAGTGACAAGGAGAAAAAATCAGGGCAGGGATTGTCATTAGCATATGTTAGACTGTTAATCACTCACCTCATGATGAAGTCAAACTCGGAACCAGCCAGCATGAGCACTCCAAGTAGAGTGGAGATGGCACCATCTATCACAGGTGCAAACATGTGCTCCAGAGCAACACTTGAGCGTGTGTTTCTGTTCCCGATAGCAGTCAGGAAGCCCTGCAAAGACACGGAGCAAAACAACTGAGACTAATTGCATATTTCCTGCTTACTCATTTAGAAATTAAACTCTCAGTTCTTGAGCTAAATTCTGTAATACCAAATGCTAATGTGATCTTCCTTACCAGTGCAACATGCACAGTGAACTCCACTCCAATGCCAACAGAAGCAATAAGGATAACCACGGGGATGGCACTCAACTTGATACCGATCAGGCCCATGATGCCAAACAGCTCTACTGTCATCATAGCCAAGATAAAAACCTGGGGAAGAAATGAAGACAGTCTTATTAAACTTGTAGCATACAAAGAATCTTGAGCCATACTCAAGTCACCAAACTTACAACCACCCCCATCTCCCCACATGAACCCCCACCTCAAACTCAGCGCTGATTGATGGGCTTAGCAGACCAAGGTCACAAATGCATAGATCTGTCTAGTATCCAAAAATTTGGACAAAGGTAGTTTGAGTTAAAAAGATTTTAGGAGAGCTCTGCCACAACTTTGCATTTGCTTGGCGAGGAAGAAAGTAATGCCAAACCTTCCTTGCCAGAATCATGGGCAATTTTACTCTCTTGGACTTCTGGCCATGGATTGCTATGGCATTGTTGGGATTTGAACTTTCTAAGCTAACAGTTACCAAAGCTCTTTCTATGGTCTTAGACATAAGCAGGAGAGGGAGGAAAAGTGGACTTACAATAATGCCTGCTGTCCAGGGGTTGAGTAGCAAGATAGCACACACCAGGAAGGTACAGGCCAGGACAACACTGACAGATAGCAGGAACCAGTGGCGCAGGCCAATGTACTGCTCCCAGAAAAGGAACGGGTATCCATTGGGGTAGTTCGGGATGCCCTTACGCATAAATTCTTCACAGATGGAGCGCACACTCTCAATGGCCTCAATGAAGTCTGAAGCCTGCCGAAGCCCATTCAGGTAGAAAGGGAACTGTGCAAATTCCAGAGGCTCTGCAGCTGGGACTGGGAGAAAAAGACAAGGCCGTTAAGATGTATAACGTGTGTAAAGATGTAGAATGGTTCCTCTAGGTAATGCTAAATCACAAAATGTTTAAGATGGATACTTACTACGTAGGTTCTCTCCAGTGGTATCATATTTGTCATGGATCCACTCATGAGGGTGGGGATAGAAATTGGCCTGGGATGCAGCATAGCCTAGTGGATCATTACTGACCCACACAGTCAGGTAGATGTAGAAGACCTCTTGAGGAATCAGACCATCATTATCTACCAGACGGCGAGATGTCAGCTGAAAAATAAACAAGTCTGAATAAATACATTGGGCCAGGGGTAGCTCAGTGGTTAAGGCATTGGACTACGGTTTCGGAAGATCCCAGGTTCAAACCCCACAACCACCAAGTTGCCACTGTTGGGCCCTTGAGCAAGGCCCTTAATCCTCAACCCTCAACTGCTCAGATGTATAATGAGATAAAAATGTAAGTCGCTCTGGATAAGAGTGTCTGCCAAATGCCTAAATGTAAACATTGCAAACATTGTACACATACCTGACTGTAATTGAATGGCTCTTTCTTCGATCCAGTCTGAATGAGAAGTTTGTAAGCTAATGCTCCATCCTCAGTACCATTGCGGTAACTGTCAGAGGTGATCCTGCCTGCTTCCCAGTCAGCATCAAATGCAGCTTGCAGCCCTGTTAACAAGAAAGTAGAAAATACATTCTTGAGTTCAATGTACAAGCACAAAAGAAATTCACTTTCTTAAGGAAATTGGATGAGTTAATGCCAATCCACACAAACTGACAAGAAAAATAAACTGTCCCCACTCCCCAAATTGGGGAGTGTGTGGGATCTAAAGAAACCACCCACCAAAAGTCTTTCATGTCCTTCAAATTACAAAGCCTGGCAACAGCTGAAAAACAATTTCCTCAACCATTCTTTAATTACAGAGATCTCCACACATAAAAAAAGCAAATGGCATAGGGGCAGCGAGAAAGACACTTTGAACTGCCTCCAGTTTCCACTGCTTTTCAAAATACATTTCATCCTTTCACTCTAATCACATTTCTTTTCTGACCCACTTCTAGCTTATCCTTCCAGCAGATTCAGTTGTTTTTTTTCTAGTCTCTGGCCAGGTGGAGAGGTCATAAGCAGGCATAGATAACCTTTGACCCTTCTTGATCTTCCTCCCTAAGGCTAAAGTGGGAGGGGGGGGAAAGAGGCTTGAACTCTTACTGAACTCTTTCCTTTACCTGTGGTCTAGCAGAATTTTACTTTCATATGAGATGAAATACCCAATCCAAAACTAGATAGATGATTCAAATAGGTACTCAGTTAATAACCCCAACCCACATCTTCCCCCCAAATGACCCAAAGCAGTGAGATGAGCTCTTACCTCGAAGCCAGTCGTGGAAGTAGTGGAGCCACATGCGGGGCAGTTTTTGGTTACTGTCTCTCACGACGTACTTGACCGAGTTGAATGCATTGTGAAGCTGCAGGAGCTCGCGCTGTGCCTGGGCATAGTCGAACCCATCCATTGTAACCAAGTACATGTTGTAGAAGGAGAAGTACTTAAACTGGGCAGAAATGAAATCATACTCCTTTGTGTCTCTCGGCACAACATCTGTTAAATAGAGGCCATCGTGGACCATGGTTGTACCATAGAGGCTAAGACTAAGCAGTGCCACAAATACCACCACCACCACTGTCTTTGTTTCAGTCTTAAGCAGCAGCGGTGCGTACTTCTCACGGGCAAAGCGGGGCAGGTTCCATTGCAAAAATGGCACAGGTACGCACTCCCGTTCCAGTCGAGGTTCTTCTGCTTGGGCCAGCAGGTCCCGGGTGGAGCTGGACGGCATGAATAGCTGAGAGCCATAGGGATCGGCAGCTGGTCTGGGGTCTGGGGGTGACAGCACAACAGAGGGAGGGCTGGTGGAGATCTGAGAAGTTGGAGGAAGAATGGTGACAATGTGCTGACCAGCAGCATCACACTGGGTGAACGCTTGCACCGTGGTGGTGATGTGGGTGCTGGTGGTGATTGTGGAGCCAGCAAAAGTGGGGGTGGGTGGGCCATGAGGGAGAGTGTGGTTATCATTGGCGTCAGAGAACTCCTGACTCTGGATTTGGATCACTCGGGAGGAACATGGGCTGCAAAGAGGTAGATACATAAACAACATTAATGTGTGACCCTTTAAAATAAATTGAAGGATAAATGCATCAGGGTAACTGACTGATTTAGTATTAAGCAGACTTTTCTATAGTCCCTTCTGTGATGGCTACCTGTAGAAGCAACAGAGGATGTCCAGTCTTTTGTCCTTGCGTCTATGCAAATCCAGACTCAGAATTGCAGGGAAGATGAGCAGGACCATGGCAAAATTAAAAACCACCACAACAGCAGCCTGGAGACAGTGAAAAGCACAAGAGCGATTAGAAGAAAGGCACAAGGCTTTCATTTACAACACCCAACTCCACAGTCGCTGTCTCAACTTGATAAAAAACACTCCTCGCATTCAAGCTCCCTTACTGTTTTAGTGCCTTGAGACTGAATCCTGGAAAGTAAAATATGCATCCTAAATCAAACAGCGTTACCCCCTCCTTCCTCCTTCTACTCCAAACATAGTCAACAAGCTAGTGAAAGCGGACTCCCAAGGATACGACTAGCCTGAGCAGTATTCCCCCCAACACACACACACACAACCTGCCTGCCTGGGGCAGACATTATACTCCATATCACTAAAGAGCAGGACCACCCAGTGCTCGCTTAGAGAGATCAGAGAAATGTGGGTTGACAGCTTGGTGATATACGGAGTATTCACTCATCCTATTACTCTCTCTCTCTCTCTCTCTCTCTTCTCTATCTCTCTCCCTGACTCTGTATATGAATCTGAGAGACAGGCTTCGTTTTTAAGTAGACAGAGGGGGAGCAGCCATAAACATCGAGAGAGAGAGAGAAAAAGGGATGGCAAAAAAAAAGAAAAAACGTAACAAAAGCAGTCTGTCGTTTATTATGCCTACCCTTTATTGACCTTTTCAGAGTGCTACTGTTCCTGACAGCCTACTGAATAGCTAGTACAGGGTGCAAATGTTTCGGGGTTCTTACTCACAAATTCATACACACATGCACACTCACTCCCCGTCCCATTTATACCTGCAACGAGAAAGCCCGAAGAGCAGGAATGGGCACTAGAGCTGCCATGAAGAAGGCGATCATGTTGTTAATTGAGGTGAGAGCCACACTAGTGCCAGACCTTCTGAGACAGTCACCAGTCCTTTCCTACAGACACATACAGAGGCAGCAAAGGAGACAAGTTAAACACACAGTCTACATGCACCAGAAGAAATAAACTTATGTATATAAATCAATGATACTATATATTAGAATCACTGACACAGCAGGATTAAGAGAGTATGAGAGAGTCTCATGCCTTAAAGGGGATGTTGGAGCCAGTCTCTGTGAAAGAATGAGCCAGAAGGAACATGTCATCCACCCCTATTCCCAGCGCCAAAAAAGGCAGCACCTGTAGAGAATTACATTGTTCTGTCTTAGAATCTGTCCGAAAAACAGGTATGAGAATCAGCGCTATGTATGTCCACGTGTGTCTGTGTGTGGCGTGTACCTGTGTAGTGGCAGCGTTGAAAGACAACCCCATCAGAGAGCATAATCCTAAACCTGCAGCTACAGACAGAGCCACCAGCAGCACTCCAGCCAGCCCTACTGCCCCCTGGCTCTTAGCACAGTCCCACCGGAGCATGGTCACACACGCATAGGCCAGCTACACGCAAAAATACAGAGACGAAAAACAAATACTGGGTTATGCAACGGCTTAACACATAAACCAGCAGTATTTATACTGTATCTTAGTGATGTTTACGAAAGTAAAGTTTACCATGAGCAGGTATCCTCCTGCTACCCTGATGACACTGACATCAGAAAAGGACTTCATAATGTCATTGAGTGTGGTGGTAGAAAAAGCGTGGACGTTAGAGGACGAGTTCTGAGGAAGGCTTCCGTGGACCACCTAGCAAGAGAACCCATGATCACAAACCAGTTCTATTAAAATATTTTATATATACAGTATTTGCATAACATACACACACACACAGCATAAACTGAACCCACAGGAAGTTTGATAAGCACGGAATAACGAGCACAGATGCCAGGGTCAGGGGTCAAATGGATCAGATGAGATTACCCTTCAGGCAACTCCATCAGTTCTATGATGCGACAACAACCTGAAGGGGAACTAAATACCCCAGCACCACATTTTTTTCAACTCCACTAAAAAAAAATGTTCTCTCTATCTCTTTTTCACTCGGCTCAGTATGCTAGGTGTGGGTTACCTAAAAAACTTCTATAACAAGAAGCCTAACATTACTACATGGGTGAGATGGATGGAATGCAGGCATATTGGAATAATACACAGAACATCCTCCTCCCCGCCTCCATTTTTTCCCTCTCCAAGAAACAAACCCACCTCGGCCGTACCCTGACCTATCTGGCAGGTAAATCCAGAGATTTAGTGATGCTCATTTATTATTTAAAGCGTACCGGGACAGAAATAAATACCTCAACAAACTTTCTCTGCCAAGACTCCAGGATGGCAGTGGCCTTGTCCTCATTCCAGTTGATGTCATGGATTTCATAGTCATCCTTAAAGTGTTCATATAGCTGCTTGGGGCTCATGAGAAGAAACATGGTTTGCAAAGCCTCTGCACTGCAAGAGGGAAAGAAAGTGGCAGGTGAGTCACAAACACGACCCCAATGACGACAATATAGACAAACAATGGTCAACTGTAAACGTTAGACAGGGTTTCATTTGCTTTGTTTCTATTCTGTTCCCTGTTATCCATGAGACGTTACGTTTTGGTCTGCAATACTACTTTCTTCTGTCATTAACATTCCTATACTAAGCTGGATTCAAATTCAGAAGCTCAACCCCCTCAATTAAGGGTTTCTCGGGAATCAAGAGATTTCTCAGCCTGTCTCATGATCTTCGTCTCTCACCTTTGCAAAAACCCCTGCGAGTTCTTCATGCGTTCCCCGAGGATCAGCTCCTCCTGCCAGTGCATGAACTTCTTCGAGAAACCATGGCAGCCACCCTGTAGTTCCGCAGCAATATCTGGACTCTGAATGGGATAGCAACAAATTGAATTGAAACACCTCAAGTCTACAAAGCGTGCATAACAATGTCACATTCATTATGAAAGGTCCATGCCCACCTGACGCAGGTCCTTGTTGGGAGCACTGAGTGGGCAGTCGGGGTCATCGGGATCGAGACAAGGCCGGTTCATGTAGGCATGGCCTACTTGAGCCTTGTCCAGCATTTCCTTGAAACCTTCTAATGAAGTGAACTGGCTTAACTCCTCCATGAGCTTCAGAGGATCCAGATTCATCCACTGAATATCAGGCATCCCTCTGGAGAAAACAGACAACATGAATGACATATATCAACGACAATATTAACATCACAGAGCTCAAGTGCTGCCCCATCTCTGCCTTCCCGTCATCAGTATTTGCCGTTGGTCTCTAGGCAGGACAGCACTAGATTCTTGCTGGTTTGATTTGGGCCACAGCCACAGCATAAAGTAGCGTTTATTATCCTATTACACGGCTAGGGCATAAAGCGCTGGCAGGCCATGGACTCCAGAGTCATAACAATTACCTCTGCCTCCCAAACATCTTGATAAGGTGCCAGGAGCAGTCGCGGTGGGTCGATCTCCGCACTTACCCATTCAATACCCTATAGCTCAAAACTCATGCTTGCTGGGCCTCTGGCTAAAGACTCTAATCCACAGCCCTTCAATACCACAGAGCCCCACTCGAATCTACATCTGAAATAATGGCAAAGCACTATGCCCTATTGAGATGTCTGAGGGCTATATTTCCAGGTTCCATGTTCAGCGAATGAGAAAACACCTCATCATGGCCACTGTGATGAACTGACCATTTTCTCTTATAATTTTTCTTGCTATTCAGCGATGACATCATGGACACAATCACTTGCACAATTCGATGCAGGTTAATCTTATCATTGTGCCACAGCATCAAGTGGGTCAGGATGAAGCAAGTGAGAATTACTGGGAGAAAGTAATACTTTCAGCCTCGTCATTGTTCTGTTTATATCCATTAAAATTATGTAAACTCAGGTTGATATATGCACCAAGGAGAGTGGGGGGTCTTTCACAGTGGCCGGTCCTGGCTGTAGAAGAGAGAGAGAGAGAGAGTGGGAATAGTGTCCTAACACTGGGCCCAATCTCCAATAACTCATGAAGAGAAGCTTCGAATAAAGCTGTGCCTCTCCCATTCCCACATACCAAGCGCCTTTGCTCCTGCCTGCAAAGAGAGCCTCCTTTATCTCCTATTTTTTGCTTGAGTGAACTGGCCTAGGTCCTTTTGTTTTTCCATAGATTGCTGCTCTTTGTTCTGTCAAGTTTTTCCTCTCTCTCTCTCTCTTTCTCTCTTTCTCTCTCTCTCTCCCTGCTCGCTCTGCTTTTAAAAACCCTCAAATTTACCGAAGTGAAAGCAAGAAAAAAGACATTAGCTTCACCCCTGGCTTCATGCACACATGGTGAAAGACAAGGGGAAAGGAGAAAATCATTTGTTTGGTAAAGGGAAAACACTAAGCCCTAAAATTTTGAGGCAGTGGTTGGAGCTCTGAAATTTGCAAAGGCCTCTTGAGTGACCTAAAAATAGCAAAATCACATACCCATCTATTGCATGTTCATCAATGTATAAACTGATTTTAAAATATATATATTCTTATGCTATAGATCTCGATTAAAAAAACCCAGACAGAAACAAATGTGGCATATTTTGATAACTTGGGTGCATAGATCAAAGTTTGCTGTAAATGTCTTGCATGCTTCTCTCTTTATGTCTCTGTGCCCTAGACTTGAATAATGCCCATTTTATTTGTCGGACAACTTACAGCTCAGAACCCGAGCGATTACCATGAGAATGCACAGTGTTACCCAGTGCTGACAAAGCTGGGGCCCCCTCACTGATGGACACTCAGTCGTAAACCCAGAGAATGCTTACCATTGTTTGACCAAAAGCATACCCCCTCCACCCGCCTGGACACCCACCCCAGCCTCCTACCCACCCAGCAGCAACCATCTCTTATGTTCCTCCCTCTGTCCACTACCCATGAGGGCTTCTTTTCCCCTAGCTTTCAATGCAAGGACGGGTGAAAAAAAAAATGGAAGGAGCCCCAGCACAGGTCTGATGACAGCACTAGTCCAGGTGATGATAGAAACAAGTCTCAGCTTATCAACAATCTTAATGGCGCTTTTGCTTGGAACCCGATGTCGTAGTTTGTCTTGCCTTTTGGTGGAGAGTAGGGGGGGCTCTTGTTAACAACGCATATGTAACATCCAGGGAGGTCAAGTATGCCTGGTCCAGGTTAACTTTAGCTGCGTGAACTGAGATATGCTAGGCATGTGTCACTATGTGCACGTATATGTGTGTGTGTGTCAGATAAGAGGGTCACACTTACGGTAAGTAGGCAGAGCCTCCCTGCAGTTTGGAGCCGTCCCAGAAGCAGTCCAGTGGGGTCACAATCATGCAGGGGAACAGCTTGTCAATCATCTATAATGAAAACAAAGCAATTTTGGTAAGAAACCATTTTCATCTATATAAAAATCTACATCAGAACAAAGCTCTGAGCAGCAGTTAGTATTAGCTACATTGGTAACGTACCCTCTCAATCATGACGTTTTCTATTATTGGGACTCCAGATTTGAAGCAGATTTTGTTAAGATCCCAGGATCTGTGGAAAGACGTCATTTAAATCGTTAGACATTATGTTATGTCCCTATTGTAGCAATGCCTGCTCAGGTCTGCAAGAATGTTTCTTGAGGTTGCACTCACTTTCCATAAAGAGACACCTGGACTTTGCTAGCAGACACAGCTGCCTCCAGGTGGAGCAACAAAGATTCCTGGGTAAGAATATTGGTTCCTTCCTGTTTGGGTGTCTGTATGAGCATCTGCGAGGTGAACACCGCCTCTTCTCCTTGCTTCTCCTTTGTGTAACGCAATTCCCTGCTCACCCTACTGCCAGCTAAAAGAGTGGAAAGGGAAAAAAAGAGAGGAAAGGTGAGACTAAAAATCACTTGGGATATTCGGTACTACAGACAAATGGACAATTATGCTAGGGTAGCTTGTTTTTGTTTTTTCACTATACCCTTAATGACAACTATTTATCCAGTAATTGGTTATGCATTGTGATGAAAAAAAAATAAAAAATCAGGTACAGAATTCTCAGTAAGCGCGCCGGGCTTAATTAGGCTCTGCAGTTGTAATTCCCACATGTATCTCACATCCAACCAATCCCAGAAACAGATGTGAGGGTCACATGAGACAATTTGGCTGGAAAGGAAAGGCAGAACTGTGTAAATTATATGACACCTCTAGCGCTGTCCCACAAAGATAGGAAGACACGGCTTTCACGAGACCTCTTAGCAGATATAACCTTGCAGAACTAGAACGAGTGTGTATGAATGTGTGTGAATGTGTGTATGAGCTTTGGGCTTAGACAACAAACGTTGCTGGTTGGACTTATCTGGAGGAAAAGGAGAAAGAATGGACAAGGTCAAAACACTGTTCATGTGGTACACAGAGCTGAATTGAAAAGACATCAAAGGGAGTACAGGGAGATCTAAGGTCCAACCCCCTAATTAACGAACGCGGTGGTGAAAAGGGTGCATGGGGTAGCGATGGCTGTGCCAACAGGGTGGCCCAGATCAGAGCCTGTCTGTGTGCCTTTGCACATCCAAGTACATGATGACAAGATGCACCGACTGATTGACAAGCTATGGTCTGCCTCGCGCATATCACCCAGGGTTCGGTAACTGAGTACAATTCTCGCTTATTCTGCACTGACTATAAGAACTACTTGCATGACCAGTCTTATAGGGAGGATGTACAAATTACTTACAATTTAAGGCAAGCTAATGACCACACAGCTGACACAGGTGATTTTATCTTCCATGGTGATTGATCACCTGCACAGAACCATTTAGTGTGTCCACTGACATTCTCCTGCAGTTGGGCGACATTGCTTCAAACATTTTCCAAAGCGCTTTCCATGTCCTGATCTCTTTGCAACACAGAAATGTGTGCTTGTTTTTTTTTTTTTTCTTCTTCTTCTTTTCTTTTTGTCTTGCTGTTCTGATGCCATGTTCACATTTAATACATTCAGACATCTGCAGGAATCGAGCTGCAGTCCTTGGGCCTGTAATTACAGGGGCTCCTGAAGTAAATTATAGCTATTTGTGTCTGGTTCCTCCCATCTGGACCACCCAGATAGAGGGCCGAGTGAGAGCTGTTGCTCAGCCAGTCTCCAGATGGGAGCTCTGCTCTGCTCTGCTCCACTCTCTCTCTCGCTCTCTTTCTCTCTCACTCTCTCTCTCTCTCTTTCTCTCTCTTTCCACCCACCACTGGTGTGCGCTTAAAGAGACAGAAGCACAAATACTTTCACAGCCAGAAATACAGCCGCAGGGAATGAGAGGAAATAGGCATCGGAGCTGGAATACGTATTTGAGAATGGAGAGGGTTCGAGTGCGTCGCTGCTACGCTGTTTTCAGGGATCGGTTTTCAAGGGAACTTTGCTTTGCTCTAAAGGGGGTTTACTTGGCTTCCCATTACAAACCACTTCAGGCTTGAGGGAGGACTATACATATATTTAATAGACAGTGGGTTAATTTAAGGCAGGAAAAATAAAACTCTGTTAACATCCTATAAAGTGGTGGTATGTAGGCTATTGATCCATTAGCAGTCCATCTCACTCTCTTTCTCCCGCGCCTTGGCTGAGCCCCTCTTTTGTTTCGCCCATCATTTTTCACAGCCCTGGGAGTGACATCACCACCACAGGCCAATTATCTACCAGGAGGGTCCGACCACCGCTCCCAACCCGAAAAAACAAACTAACCTCAGTATCTTGTAAACGAATCATTTGCTTATCTACTGCCCCCACATTTTCTCTCCCCTATAGATGAACCACCAATGCTAAATCCATCCTGATCGCTAGGACAGCGTTTCATATGACTATGAACAGGACTGGTGTGAGGGCCTGCGTTCCCAGCAGGCAGTCTGGAAATTGACACGTAATTAAGCATGGAGAAGAAGCCCTCTTCCTTCATGGGTCAGCCCACTGCCGGACCCTCTCAGCGGCTTTCTCCTACACGCCCATTTCTGCCCATCCGACCACCCAGGAAGCCATACACTGTACCCGACCCAGTTAGACAAGGACACCGGGCATGACACAAACATAATACTTCATGCTTACACAGCTGTTAAATATCACAACGCAGACGATCCTGATAAACATCCATAAAGATTCGAAAAAATAAACTCTCACCAGTGTTGCATAAATAAGAAACTTTTTTGTGGATTTTACTAAAAAACCAAAAAAGAAAAGAATTTGACCAGGAGAATTCAATAAGGATCTTGAAGTGGCTTCTAGTGTGTGGGTATGTGTGTGTGTGTTTGTAACAGTTGCAAGTGGTGCTGTAGTGTGGAGTTGCTGGCACCGAGTCCTCACTCCATTATACCAGGCCACCTTCAAAGTGTTGTGGACCAGATTAGTGGGATTAGGAGGCCACTGAAAAGACCCATGCTGATTTGGAGGAAGTCCCAAAAGGAAGAGTGCTGAAAGAGACATTTTTACCTGGCTCTGCCACCCAAGTAAACGACCAGAATCCTGACACGCAAATGAGTGCCAGCGGAAACACAAACACGTACAGCAGCATAGAAAACCAACGAGCACAGACCGCATCTGTTCGCCATCTACGCTCTTTCGCCTTTGATTCATCTTATCCATCCAGGCTCTTTGCTTCTCGTATTGAGGCCACACTATGGTAACAAAAGGGTAGTTTTTGGCCAAAGTACAAATGTTTTTAGAAGTTGCAGCTCGAGTGCAACTCTCAATCACAGACTCTATGAATGGGGCATCCCTGAAGGAGCGTTTGTGCCAGTGTCTACCGGCCCTGGGCGAGATGGAGGCGGCTCCACCTCTGGCTCACCCAGACCTGAGGCAAGGGCATGGAGAGATTCAGTGCACGTCTTTGTCACTCTCGTTTCCAACCCTTTTTATATGTTACCCAACAAACAGCGAAAAAACTAAAGAGAGAGACCCACTCAACAAAAAACAAATGGATCGAGACTTTTCCCAGGCAGCTGAAACAATGTAAGAAAAGAGAGGGATGGATTCACTTTACCTAAAGAAACGCTGCCTATGTCGAGCGTGTTTCTGTCAAACGCTTTGTTCGCTAAGAGTTAGTTCTTAAATAACACTTTGATCAAAAAAAATTAATTTAGGTGAATAAAATAGAACCAAAAAAACAAACCTCAAGACAGATTACAAAATTTAAGCTCCTGTTACAATCTATTCAATCCTGATGCTTCTGTCAGCATTGACATAAATTTCCACTAGCGCTGGCATTTAGGCCCTGGCTATTTCCATATGTATAGCCAAGTCTGTACTAATTATGCTAATCATCCCTAGTGTTGGCTGCTGTGGAAAAATGCCCACATTAGGCACTCCAGTGGCTGCTAATGCAGCTTAATGTGTAGTTGAAACATACATTCATCCCATGCTGAAAAGCAAAATTTTTCCACATTGCTGGTCTTATTCAGACTGGAAATGAATTTACTAAGCCCAGGAGCCATTTTTTATTCTACTCAAGTTCTAAGATTTTTTTTTTCCCCCCCTTTCCTCTAAACCAAAGAAGGAAACATAAAAAGACCTCTGTATGTTGTCTACATAAAACATATATAGAAACGTAGAAAACCTCATTTATGAGGACATAGACACGGAAACCTAGAGCTCACAACCCTGCAAAAATATCACACAGTGTTGTCTTTCGTACAATTCTTCAACTTCTTTTAAACACATTTTTATCATGCAAGCGTTTTCAAAACCGTAAGTACCAGACGATTCTCTAAATTGTTGTATTTTGTCAGCGATTTTGCATTGTGTTTGACCCAACGCATTGATCGTGGTACGAGACCTGAAGGAAGCGCTCGGGACCAGCTCTTTGCTTTGAAAGTGATTAACAGAGCGGTACTAGGGAAAAGGGAGGCCTGCTGAATTGAGTATTCAACTCCTAAGCTGTTCTTGAGGATGGAGGGCCGTGGTGGATGCATGTAGGGGGTTGGGAAATGGAAGGGGGTGGGCTGAAATAAACATTTTCAAATGACCCAGGTTGACTCTGGCCTTGTTTGTTCTTTCGACTGGTGAGGTCCGAGTTTCAGCAGTATGAGTTTATTTATGTAGCTGGGCTGCTGCGACCTGCAATTCACGTCCAATAATACTTCACAGAGCGCTCTTTCTCTCCAAACTATTTCTTCGAGTTACATTTACCTAGGGTTCTTTCTTTTTCTTTTCAATTTGTTTACATGACGCTTCCAGGATGCTGAGCATCTCCCATGAATTTCGCGAGGTCTTCGGATCGCACCACGAGAAGGTCATTCAACGTGGAGAGGTTTGTTTTCCCAGCATCCATGCTCTTTCTCAGTGTGTGGTGACTTTAAAAACCTCAGCCAAGCCGGCTACCCAGAAAGCCTTGCTCTCTCTCTCTCTCTCTCTCTCTTTTTTTTTCCATAATGTTTGCACAGCTTGCTTGTGTTGCCCACGTCTGTCAAGCACACCAAAACTGTGTCAGGACAGATGAGATGAATTAACCTCGGCTTGTGCACGAGTACACAAACATCTTTTTCTGTTTTGGCGAACGGTGCTGTCCTTTAAATCCGTGGGCATTTTTGCCGGTTTCAAGCATTGACCGGTCCATTCCAAGGGGTTTCCTGTTAACCGTGTGACCATGCATGAATACACTTTGGTCTTCCCAACCCACTGCAACGGTATGGCTCGTAAATAACAATCTGTTGTTTATTCTTCCTTCTGAAAGGGAAACAGACTTACATTCTCTCGTGGGTTCCTATATGATTGGAACAAGATGGTGGCCACCTCAGAGAGTCAGGGTGAAATGACTCCTACTTCATTCTCCTAACAAATTACCTTGTGCAACACATGGTGCTAAAAAAGTTGCCCAGTGTAGCCAACTTAAAGATAGCTCTGATAAAACACCGCTCTCCCCTGCCCCCAACCCTTCACCCCACATTCTACTTTATTACCCCTCTTTTCTTCTTACTGACAATGGGGACCAGCTCACACTTTCCCAAGCTTCCATCGAAGACCTCAGCCCTCTTTAACCATGGCAGACTATTTTTATTTTTCATTAAAAAACTATTAAAATAATGCATAGCAGATGGTAATAATATAAGCACAAAATTGTGTTTACCAATTATAAAACACTGCTGAAATAACAAACCCGGAGCTGAATGAAAAGTGTATATAAACAAGCTGTAGGGACTGACGCACTGTAGAACCGTCCCTTATGAGTCTGGTTCTTCTCTACGTCTTCATTACATTTCAGAAAGAACGAGACACCAGGCTTAAAGCATGCTTCTGAAGATTTACTCGGCGTGCTGAAAGACAAAACACGGCACATTCTTGAGTCGGAAACTCCTCTGCGTTGTTCTGCGGTCGCTCGTTGCACATCACTTAAGGAAAGGAAGGCGGAAGCAATCACAGATACCCGGGTGGTCCTGGTGGCCAGGATGACATTTGGGTGGGGGGCAGAGGTTGCGTTGATGGTGCAGCTGTGACAGCCTTAGGCTATATGACAATGTGGCGGACGATTTTAAATGCCCAGCCAGACAATTTTCCCTTTTACGTTCTCGCTTTCATGTAAAGAGCTTTGACTGAGAGTTTTTTCACTTTAGATTCCGATGTGTCGTTGTTTTACTGATTTACTACTTTTGTCCTACAACATGACAAAACTTTCGAATAAACCCATGCAAACAGTGCTATCCCAAGATTCATTAAAAATGCCTTTCCTTTGTGCGTATGACTTTTGTGTTTGTGTGTGTGAGAACTAACCTCTCCTTGTTACCAAACCACTTACTCTCCATTCAGTAGTGAGCAGCTTTGTCAATGGGCTATTGGGGGAAACAACGCAAGCAGAAACTTTAGTAACATGGGCCCTGCCTCTTAAAGGCACAGTGCTCTCAAAGGCACAGCATCTGTCCCTCTCTCGGTGAGCCTTGTGCTTCATGTCTGCTTTCCATAGCCACTCTAATTTGGTGACAAACTCTGACAAGTCCCTGTGCATGGCCCGCATACATCACTTAGTATGCAATAAAAAAAAAAACGTAACATATAGATGTGTAGAAATATATATGAGAGCGTTCTGCATTTAAAAAAAGGAGTGCGAATAGCTGAATAATAATAAAAAAAAATACATAAAATTAAATCAGTTCCACTGGCTAGACCTAAACGTCCCTGGAACTCATATTTCCCATTCACGGAGTCACGCAGTTAGAAGTTACTCAAACTAGATTTATAATATGGCTATGATGAGAGCACATGTCAGTGTATGTGTTTATGTCCGTATGTGTGTAACAGGTGGGTAAACTTCAGCTGTATTCACTTTTTTCCCCTGTCGCTGGAGGAAAAGGGTGCCTTTATTGTTGAACGGAATCCAAGAATAGTTAAGGACCACACAGAGAGCCGGAGGGGGGGAGGGGTCAGTGCCTCCAAGATGGCTAACAATTCACACAGCCCATCTGTGCAGGGGATCAGCACCACTGCGAAAGCCTAGGGGGCTTAGAAGGAATTTGGCAGTGTGAAAAAAACAAATAAAGATGCCCCGCAAAAACGCAGAGATAAGTGAGGCGTGCAGAAAAGACGTCAAATGAGGAAGGGGAGAAAAAAAAAACAGCGCAAAGGCAAACAATACTGCCTGATGGGGAGAGAACAAGAGAAGGCTTGCATGCGCTAAAAAAAAAAAAAAACACTACTTGTGCGTGACAGAAGATATGGAATTCCTGAGCCCACAGCCTGTGTTCAAAGACCTAGCTACTACACACTGCAATCACACACACACACACACACACACACAGAGTGGCTGGTGAAAAAAAAAAAAAAAAAACAGAAAAAAAAAAAACTCAAGAACTGTACAGCTAGGAGCAAAATCTAATTTTCAGTACCCAGCTGTCTGTTTGCTTGTTTGTAGAGCAGTAAAACGGGGAAGCTTCTCCAAAAATAGGCAGTGAAGCAGCAAAAGGAATGGTGTGCATGGTCAGATGGTGCTGTCTCTCTCTTTTCCTAGACCCCCCACGACTTGACACCAGAATGTAACACTCACAAACAAGTTCATTTGGCTCACAAATACAATCCACAAACATCCCAGCCAGAAAAAAAACAAAAAACAAAAGCATGGACTCACCTTCCACCCATAGCTGTTCAATGTCCGTTTCAATGGCGGCCACTCGCAGGCCAACTGAGAAAGCTCCAAACACGAGGAGTCCAATAAAAAGCACTTTTCCACAGTGTCGCTGAATATGACAACCCAGAGTAAAGAGGAGAGCCTGGAACCTTGCCCGGAGCCACAGCGGAGCTTTCTGACCCGCAGCCTTCCCCTGTGACACAAGAGAGGGACACTTAGTCACTTGGTCCACAGACACTTATTTCAGATTTACAGCAATGCCACACAAAGCCTGGATCTGTGAAACATGCATCAACACTGTGAGGATTTTATTTTATAGCCATTTAGTTTATAAAACTGCGTTTATAAAGAAATTGTTTTTTTTTTTTTTTGGAAAAAAAGTTTAAGTTCCCAGATACAAGTCAAACATTTAACTCATTTGAAAGAGTCTAATCCTTGCAAATAAAACTTCTAATATAATCAACAGTGCCATTTTGCTGGTGTTAAACTATAACAAACTTATCAATTGCATGGCAGAAAAGGTGGTACAAAACAAGATTTCTACAAAATATACTTTTATATTCTTGACACTCCTTACAAACTGTATTTTTCCTGCTTTGTTTCTATAGTTATTTACGCCATCTGATCAGTTCACACTCAAGACTAAACACAGACTTATTTTCTCATGAATCCATCTGACCTGGGTTAAACGTTCAAAGCCCTCCATGAGCGCAATGCTATTGCATAACTTTGATAACTGGAACGCTGACTGAACTGCCCAATGAATAAAACATTATGTCAGTGAACCACAGGACAAACTGAACGCTTCTCTCTGGAGAACCACCTTGCGGGACCGGCATTCTTGTTTCTTTTTAACCAGCCAGTAATCAGCGCCTGTGTGAGACTGTTTGGCTTCGAGGGAACGGAAATGGTGATTCTGAACTATCTAGTTTCATGTGCCAAGCAATTCGAACGTCACAGCTTGATGTGGACCACACACATGCACGGCAGACTCTATGTGGGAGCGAGCTTCATTTTTTTTTTTTTTTTAGGTATTGCATTTCTTAAAATATTTCTTAAAAGCAAAACATTTTCTAAAAAGAAATACAGAACAAAGCGTGTCTGTATGTAATAATGAATGTATAAGTATTATTTAAGATTTATTGGACCATGATTTCTGCTTTGCTTGTAGGGCAAGTTTGGTTCAGTCTTCAATCTTTTTTCACTGAGACAACTTTGATCTCTGTTTGAACATATTACAATGTAACAACTATAAAGCTATAGAATGTAAACAATAAAGGGAAGTAGTCTATGCTTGTATAGTATAACTAACATCCAGATTGAAGTGATGAACAACATCAATCAGAGGAAGGCTTGCTTTTAATCTATTCATTAATCCTCATGGCTGCGGATAGAGTAAAGTTTGCGTGAACAGCATGAAACCTCGACACAACTCCTTTAGGTGAACTGTGTACAGGAATGAAGCTGGATGTTGGATCATAGAGCTCGTGCATGCTCAGAGCGCTTAAATAAAAAAAAAGATCCGTAGATCAAAGAAAACAGAACAAATATCAAAAGAGAAAAAGCGCAACACAGAAGGTTCCGTTAATTCAACTGGGCGTCCTGTGTGAGCGCGTTCACACAAAAACAAAAACACACTACTATACTAAAGATGTCTAAACTATAGGTGTCCCAGTAATAATAATAATCATAATAATAATGATCATAAATAATAAATAAGACAAGCACAACCCCGAGCACCGGGTGCACTCCGCCGGGTTTTCGGTCACCTTGGCGATCTGTTTGAGCGCAAAAGCGGCGTGGCAGTAGCTGGGTCTGCGCGTGAGGTCCGGGTTACCGGAGCGCGTGTAGCTCGGGGGGGAAACTCCAAACCCGTCGGCCCCCGGCACTCTGGGAGCCGCGGCCATAGTCCAAGCGAGACGTCGACGGGGCGAACAAAGCGAGAGCGCGGCGCCGCGCTAATCCGTGCGCGGGAGCGCGGAGAGCATCCGCCGCGCGCGGCTCCGGAGATCTCTGCGTGCTAGTGGCGTTCCGCTGAGCCGAGCTCCTCCAGCACCATGCCAACATCATGGGCTCGAATCCGGGTAGATCCTTCGGTCTTCATTCGGTCCGGGCGCGCTTTCCTTTTTCCTTTTTCCTTCTTAAATCACAAGAGACAAGAAGAGACAGTGCGTCCTGAGCGACTCTGTCCGGAGGAGTGTGTCCGCGCTCTCAGAGCACTTCAGCATTTGGAGGAAGGCAAGCCTGGAGAAAGGGGGAAAAAAGCGCTTTGGTTTTGATGGAGCTGCGCTCTGGTTCTCATTGGCCGAAGGAAGAGGCAAATTACTTTGCAAACATCGCCTATTATTAGCTGCTAAGCAACAGCTCGCCGGAGCGGAGAGAGAGAGGGAGAGAGAGAGGGAGAGAGACCACCCAGGCAGAGCCCTCCAAAAACCCCAGAGGCGGGAGGGGCAAGAGAGAGAGAGAGAGAGAGAGAGAGAGCGCTCTTTCAGTAATCCAGCACTGGGAGTTCAGGCGCAATCACACTATTGATAAGAAGAACTGAGTTTTATTGTCTCTCATATCACCAAACACTGTCACAAGTTGGCTATTAAAGAATCAAATCACCACACAGACTGTTATAGTACTACCATCTGTTATATAATCACATACTACATCTATCAATAAAGTCATGAAGAAACAAATCCCCATTCACATTTTTTCTTCTTCACCTCTTTATAGCTTTGGAATAATTCACCCTGTTTCTGTGATTTGAATCTCAAATCCTTTTCAGCTCCAACACCTACATAGTAGAGGGGGGTTTGGGTCTGAATGCTTGTCATAGGGTGGTGTTAATCTTATGCATTACTCTTTATTTACCTGAGAAAGTGAAAATAACCCAGAATATTTGTGACCCTGTCTGTGAAAATACTTTTTTTTTTTGTCCTGTTTGTTTTTGTGATTCATAGTTTTCTACAGAAAATCATAAGTAGGTTGAAAGACTTAGGCTAGGCTTTCAGAGACAGGGGCACATTAAAAAAAAAAAAAATTCTCTCTCTTATATCTCTGACCTGAAAGTCTAAAATGTAAATCAAACTAATAATATAAGAAATGTATTTAATACTTAATTTACATTTTTGTTGTTTTCTTTTTATACATTAAATTATTGTGATTTATTAAAATTATGATGATGTAAAAAAAAGTTGACATGCTTCTGAAAAGAGTTGGTATATACACTATATATATA
>JAQQZT010000001.1:26512155-26539474 GCA_030068275.1 Clarias platycephalus
TGAGGTAACTGACTGTAAAAAGTTTGCAAGGGTGTATAAAATGTTGGGTTAGCCTTATGTTGCATAATGATAGCAAATTTATTATTACCGAATGAATATTTACTATCACTAAATTAACATTTTGCCCATTTGCTGTTATTGTACATCACAATATTTTATCTATTTGGCAGAATAATGGCTTAGTATTGTTTTGTTTCAGTGTAATGAGATATGTATACTTGTATTTTCTTTTGTTTATTAATTAATAAAAAAAAAAAAAAAAAGGAATCTACCATCTGCCCGTGTGTTGATCGCTGCCAAAAAAAAAAAAAAGTCAAAAGGGCTAACTAGCATGAGAGTTTATTTATACTGCTGTCAAGGACACGCATGCAAATACTGGTATAAAACCTTTTTTTTTCCAAATCTGTTTTATTTGAGGGTCGCTCAATTAGGCGGTCAGAAATGTTGACTCTAGCAAGCTTTCCCCTATGTTTTCAATCAAAAAGAGCAAAACATGTCTTTGGAAGTCTGCGCATACGCCTCCAAAGTTTATCTCCGCTCCTTTTGTGTATTGACGAAGGAAATGGACCTGGCCTGACAGACGAGGCCCCGGTTTATAAATACGTGTCATCCAGGCAGATAAATACGCTGAAGGTCGATATCCTTTTACTGAAAAACGCAGCGAGTCTAAGCTAGACCTCGGCAACGTTTTTTTTTTAATTGATGTTGCGTAAAAACGATGCATTTAGAGAGATTTTATTTGTCTCTTACAAAGACAAATAGAGCATGTCATCGTGATGGACATCCAGGGCTGACGGGGACAGAAATAGAGTGGAAATGTACAGTCTGAAGAAGAACAACGTGTGTCATCAGACTGGGAGCCACCTATTGACGGGCTCGGACACCTGATGGCAAGTCCGGAGCACCCAGGTGGTCTGGCACGTACGCGCACACACACACACACATACATATATGCACGCTGAGCTCTGGTGCATAAGCAGAGAAATAATCTGTAATGAACTTTCCAGGCATTACCCCGAGCATGCTTTGCTTGTGCTCAAAGTTTATAAAGCACAACTGTTGAGACACTTTTACGAGATGCCTATAGCTTCACTTCAGGACGAAGACGACGACGCATTTAGAGTGTGTGGAAGTTGTCAGGTTGAAGTGTAAGGCTAATGGACGCCGACTGCCGTGGAGACCACCGTGGAAGAGCTTGAGTGGAGTCTCCCGGCTGCTAATCACTCAGCAGCTAGTTAGATAGGCTTACTGGTGTGATAAGCCTGTGGTGCGCGCGTTAACGTCAGGGCCACAGGTGGCGAGTGGAGGAAAAAAAAACAGGCCAATGAGGTGAGAGAGAAATAAAGAGCGCCCTGTGTTGCTTACTTTGTTTGTACGTACCGACGGAGACGTACAGGTACGAGATGCGCGAGCATCAAATTGCATTAATAAGAGACACGGGTAGCGATTTGCTTCTTTCATGTTAAATTGAAGGAATTAAATGTAATGGAGGGCAGGCGAGTATTTAAAGTAAACCATTTTTAAACAATAATAGGCTACATTGAGTCTGCTCTTGGTTCGCTTGTGGTCACTCGCTGCGCTTTAAGCAGTGTGTGTGTGTGTGCGCGTGTGTGTATGTATGTGCCCGTGCTTTGTGAAGTACAGGGGTGTAGCTTGTAATTTGGGATTTCTGGGAGCACTTCAATAAGCCCCTGTCTTTTAGGAGGTTATGGCTGACTAATCGGGTCCAGCTCACGAGTGACTAGGGGAAAGGAGAGCGTGGTGGGGGGTGGGAGAAAATGTTGCAGTTTGGGTGTGTGTGTGGCTGGCTGGAAAAAAAAAAAGAAAGAAAAAAAAAATGTGTGTGTTGCGCGGGGGGGTTGCTGAGGCAGCAACACCCTGTTGTTCAGTCAATTAGGCCAGGAAGCCTCCGGACATCTTAAGGCCGCCTTAGGCACAGTCATTGATGGAGAGGCTGGAGAGCGAGTACAGACCACCCGCAATACAACAGCCTGGAGCCACACACACACACATACACACACATAAACATGCACGCACACACACAAACCTCACAGTATGATCCACCACTGAAGGGATTAACAATATTAAAAAATAAAGCGCAATTGTTCACACAAGCTTAAGTTTTAATGCACTATTGAAACAGATTAACAGACAAGCCACACACACACACACACACACACACACACACAGAGAAAGAGACGGACACTGAAGCTGAAAAAGGCAGCACACAGAAACAAACAAAAGCTTGATGTGTGTGTGTGTGTGTGTGTGTGTGTGTGTGTGTGTGTGTGTGTGTGTGTGCTCACCCTCCGGCTCGATGCGCTGGCTGCTTCCCACCAGACAGTATTTAATGTCGGCACCTCGTCCGATGGTGGCGTTGTTACAGATCACGCTGCCTTGAATGTTACACCTGAAAATATCAACAGAACTTCATATCAGTTTGGGCCTTTTTTTGGGGGGTTTACTCAAACACACACACACACACACACACACACACACACACACATACACTAAGACACACTCACACGCCCACACACTAAAGCCACTCCATGATTCATTGCTGCTGTAGTTTGTTTGCACATGATTAATTGCCCAGCTATGCATATGTTAATGAGCTCAGCACTTATGTCATTACAACCTTATTACAACTCTATTACCCCGACACAGCCACATGTTCACCCTACGGAGCTGCGTAACCACAATAAGGTCGGAAACGTGAACATTACGTGCTCTAAATATATATAACAGAAGACACATCTTTATAGATCTTCCTTCGGCTTTGCTCGTGTCCTCATTTCTAACGTTCGGCTCGGCGTGACCCGCTCCGTTTTTTTTTTTTTTTTTTTTTTTAAAACATCTGTTCTATCTCTGCCAGATGTCATACGTTGCCTTCTGCACATCATGTCTGGAGATCAAGAGGGTCGTGGCCAAACCGTGTCTTTCTGTATTTTCCGACTGCAAATTATATCAAATATTTCTTCATCTTTCGTTTTTTTTTGTTTGTTTGTTTTTGTTAAAAATAATAATGAAAGAAAATAAATAGTATTCACGGGGCGTATAATAATAATAATTATTATTATTATTATTATTTTTTTCATGATTGTGTCCGACTCCTTCAGCTGGTCGTTTCATGATTACTGGTCAGTGCTTTAAAATATGCATGCCATGACACGTGTGTACACACACACACACACACACACACACACACAGCACTCTAAGCTGCTCCCTGTTTACACCACACAAAGAATAATATTTTCCTAGGCTCGCTTTGGCACCATAAAATTGTATTTGCACAGTTTGATGTTTGATTGAGCCAAGCCTGGCTTTCTTCTCTCACGCTCTCGGGTGCAGGAATAGATTTCAGAAACACACCAGTCTTCCACTTTCATGTCTTCGCACTAATTGCACAGCTGAGGGTCTTGTCCTTTGTGCGCTCGGGACGCTGCCGCCCTCCCCCTGCAGGGGAAACCCGATCCTGCCCTGCTTTCTGCCAGTTTATTTTATTCCCTGTACACACCCATTAGCACGTGTATTAAAAACAACGGCGATGGCTGATGTGTGGGGCGGCACGCTGCGCTGTCGGTAGCCAAAATATATAAGCACGTGTGACCTGTGCTGCAGGTTCGAGGCGTGTTCGCACGTCCGGTCTGTTTTTTTTTTTTTTTTTTCCTTTAGGAAGTGAATATCGGTGCTGCCCTGAAACTTTTTCTTCAGGATGTTACACACTCCTGAGGATTAGCGCTTTTCACCTGATCGGAAAAGCTGTTGTTCTCTTCTCTGGGTTAGGAACTCGACCCCATGTTAGAGGGCTACGATCCTTCTCACCGGTTCAACTTAAATCGAACGCCAAAGGATGAGATCCAAAGGATCGATGTTTTATATTTATTATATAAAATACTATGAAGTGTATAACAGAAAACATTATGGAAAGAGAGTTATATTTATATACATTCTGTGCAAAAGTCTTAGGCACCATATTATATGCTGTACAAATTTTGTAATATATGTTTATCATGTCTGCAAAATTATGCACAAAATCATTCAGTATTTCTATATATAATTTATGGGAGAACTCCATATTCTCCAGCAAGCTGTTTAACTTATAGTTCTGTGCAAAAGTCTTGGGCACATACAAAACTATGGCATAAGCAAAACATGCTTTTGAAAACATTTCTGCATAAAAGAAACTTCTATAAAGAAAATAAACAGTCAATATTTGCTTAAAATCAGGAGTTTTAGACACAGATTTGTTCAGTTTTATAAGAAAACAGCCGTTAGGTTTTACTGAGCTTGCTGGAGAATATGAGTTCTTCTGGTAACTTTGTCACACTCGCTCCTTTCTATTTTTATGCAAATCCCAGGAGCGTACATTAGGGTTTTTTGTTTCCATCTTAAAACTGGTCTTTTTTTCTTTACAGCCATGCATATATCCTCCTGTAATGTTATTTATTCATTTTTAAGTTATATATGGAAATACTGAATGCTTTTGTACATAATTATGCAGAAATGATAAAGATATATAACATATAAAGTTGGTACGATATGTATATAATATGGTCAGACTTTTGCACAGTACTGTATATATAAAAACAAAAAAGGGCGCGTGTGTGTGAGAGCGAGAGAGAGAGGGAGAGAGAGAGAGAGAGAGGGAGGAAGGGGGAGGTTTGGTAGTGATGAGAGATTACAAGGATTGGAGAATTAAACCGAGAGACCACCAAAGTAGCAGTGCTGAAATACCACTAATTACTGACACTGTGTTCCTCCTCACGGCGACCCCTCCCTCTCTCTCCTTTGCCCTCCACTCCTCTCATCCCTTGCTCCATAACCCCCCCACAAGCCTGAACCCCCCAGAGCTTTGTAAACAACCACTCCTCCATGCAAACAAAGAGACCAAAAATGCAAGTGCCTTCTTTAACGTTGCTAATCCCCTCTTACATTTTTTTTTTTATTAAGAATTGCTATCTCTCTCTCTCTTTCTTTCTCTCTCTCATGTCTTTCAGCCACTGCTTTCATGTAAAGCTTTAATTCGGATGTAAGGGTCCCCGTGCTGGCACCAACCTCGCCTGCTTAAAGAGAAAAACCACCGCACAGGGGAAGGAAAAAAAAAAAAAGGAAAGAAAAGAAAAAAGAAAACCCTGTACAAGCTTTTTCCTTGGATTTGGACAAAAACGCACTTGTTTCACTTCCACTTTCTCGCGGAGCTCCATGTTATCTACTACGTTTTCAATGTCCTGAAAGCTCATCGTTTAACTAAATCAGCTTAAATCTGAACTGCTTTCACTAAAAGGAAATCTGCAATTCATTCGGTCCCTGGCGTGGTTCTCCAGCCGGCTCTATAGGACGTTTCGCAAGAACACGTCCTTTCTGCGTTTTTTTTTTTTTTTTTTTTTTTGTCGAGCAACCTGCGTGCCGATGCACTTGTCTCTCTGGCAATCATTACATCGACATTCATCACTTTTCTGGGTGCTCGGCTGCATCGCGCGGCCTGTTCAGGGTCAGCGAGCACCTTCAACAGTTTGACAACAGAAGTTTCTGTTTTTTCTCAAACAATAAAAACGCAGCAGACGAAGACTTCTCCCCCCCCATCTTCCTACTTTCTCGGAGCAGGAGGGTCTGATCATGCTGAATGTCCTGTCCTCTGTCTCAACTTTCCAGCACCAGACTTGTGTCGAAATAGAAAAACAGAAACGCTAAAACTGTACTATACCGGCTTTTTCCTTAACATTTCCTTAGCGCTGAATGAAGCAATGCCTTTAGCAGGTGTGATTACAAGCGGTACAGGGTATCAATTAGCAAGCGATTAAACACGAGTCAGAGAAAATCAATAAGCACCGTGGGTGATTTGTAAGAAACTGAACAGTCACTTAAAACGTAATGCAGAGCACCAACCCTTCTTCTATAGTGACGCCGTTCATGATGATCGAGTTCGTTATCTTGACTTTCTCCTTGACTGTGGTGGACGCGCCGATGGTCGAGCGCTTGATGGATGTTTTGTCCGCTATCTGGCTCGATGCGCCGATGATGCTGTCACCTCCGACCTTTAGAGAGATAGCACACCTCTTACTCCTGCTGCACAAAACCTTCGAAATATTACAAAAATGTGCCGAGTCCTCTAAAGTAGACCATAAGTAATCCACAACTCACCTTCATCTAGCTGAACCATGAACCTGAACCATATACTCATTTGTGCATTTACAGTACGAGGGTCAGTCAAAAATGATCCGCACTATACTGGGTGTATTAATACTTGTTGGCTGCGCTGGAGAAGGGCTCTATCTCTGCAGTGCAGGTGTGAACGTGTCACATCAGTTCATTTGTAATTCCAGTCCTTTGTGATTTGCATGAAAGAAGAATAGCATGCAGTGAATCGTTTTTTGTGGCCTGAGTTTGTATCTGGTGCTGGAACAACTCATGGAAGAGCATAAAAACAGGGGGGTTTGGAAATCTCAAACTCTATACTCTATAGAGGTTGAGATTTTGAGATACTCTAAGGAAGATGAAAGTTTCTTACAGAGAATCATTACTGGTGATGAGACACGAATTCATCACTACTGAAAGTCTGAGAGTAGACGGCAGAGTATGGAACGGAAACATTCTCTTTTTTGGGGGGGGGGATTTCCCCCCCGATTTTCTCCCTAATTTAGTCGTGTCCAATTCCTCCGTGTCACTAGGGGGCTCCCACATTAAGGCTACCACTACCACTCAGTCGGGAGGGCCGAAGACTATCGCGTGTTTCCTCCGAATCACGTGACACCAGCTGACCGCATCTTTTCGAACTGTTCGCTCACATACCGTTGGGGGCGGCGTAACACACTCCGAGGACAGCGCTATCCGCTCTTTCCGCTTTCGCGAGCTCACAGACGCCCCTGATTGGCTGTAGAGCCGTGATTAATGTGGGAGCACGAAGTACCTCTCATCCCTCCACCTCTGAGAGAGCTCGGCCAATCAGCTCCCTCTAGACCTCCGGCTGCGAGAGGTTACAGCATCACCCGGGAATCAAACTCGTGATTCTTAAGGTTTTCAAAAAAAAGATTCAGAAATCGACAGTGAGATGCTTATTGAAGTGCTGAGGATTAAACTCAGAGGACGGCTATTCGAGGGCACTTGCACGACAATGCACGTACGCACACTTCTGTCGGCACTCTGCAAAAACTTTTGTGGTTAAAGCATCTTCTCTATAATCCCGGACAGACTTTCACCTGTTTGGTCCCCTGCACCAACGATGACGAATTGAGGACAGCGGCGCATTCGTGTCTCGCAGCTCAGCTTAAAAACCTTTTTTAATGAAAGAATATTAAAGCTTGTTCACAGAGTGCGGATCATTTTTGACTCATCCTCGTACTAGCGACTTTACCTGTACTAAAATCTAAGAGGAGTGGGATTGAGGTACTCACGAGACTTCTCTCAGAAACTACAGCGGACGGGTGAACTGGAGGCTCTTCAACCAGTTTGGGAGCCTGAGGAGGAAGAAGGAAAAAAAAAAAAAGAAAAAAAATCCGTAGAAAATCAAACAAGGCACACATTCAGATGATAAATATTTTGGTATTCAGAAAGCACAGCTGTGTTTTCCTGGATATTTCAAAACAATCATTTTCCCCTTTCCATTTGTTAGGAGAGTACCAGACGGTCCACATGATTACATCTAGCTTGGTTTAAGTATGAAGTTATGAATTACACTAATAATAAACGTGAAATTATTCTACATGCAGTCAGGTCTACTACTAAAAAAAAAAAAAAGAGGTCAGAACGTATAAACAACACTGCTGTGATAAACGTGTAATTGTAACACTCACTACGCGATTGGCCTCCACGTATGCGGCCAGCGTGTTGACACGGTAACACAAACCGTCCTCCATGACGTGTACGTAGCAGCGGAGCTTTCCGCCGTGGTACGCCTCGCTCATGTCGCCGCGGTGATCATTCCAGCAGGAGCGGTCGCGTGCGAGCTCCAGGAGCCCGTCATCTTTCGAGGTGCTCAAGATCTCTGTTGATCAGCATTGTGTGTGTTAGTAATTAAAATATTTGTTTTTTTTCCTTTTAGGGTTCAGTCAGGACTAAAACTGCATTATGGTATAATAGGGTCATGTTACATGACCAAGAAATCACCTTATGTGTTAATAAACTTAACAACTATTAAAGCAATAAAAATTTTTTTTAAAAAGGAACAAATAATACTTTGAGGGAAAAACAGTAAATGTTTTGATTTGTTTTGATGACAAATCGATCAAATTTCAAGCGGGATCCTCTGTACACAGTACACTGCAAGTCAAAATCTAATCTTCTTAAACAGACAAAATATACTATTATTTAGAGATTTCCATCTTACACAGAGCTACAGTTCTAGCTGAAGAGAAGCAGGTCTACATCAGGATGCACCCATCACCATGCTTCAGCCCGGAGTCACGTCTTCCTTGTGTGAAAGCTGTCTTGCTTTCTTTCGCAAGAAACATTATTCGAACTTTTAGAATTGTGCACACAAAGTCTGGACAATATTGTACTAAACGTCTTCTCAATATACACTACCTCCTTACACACTTATGCAAACTGGTTAATCTCACTATGTGCGTATACATTTCCTCCTGTACATTTGATTAGTCTCTACTTTTGCACTTTTTTGTGTCGGTTTTAACTTTACTGCTGTTCTCGGTCTAATTTGTGTCCCCGTGTTATTCAATGCTGATGTAGAACTGCAGTTTCCTTTAGCATGTATAAAGATCGATCTTATCTTAAAAAGTAATATGAGGAAGCGACAAGCATTTGCCAAAGTGTAGTGCAGCACCTTTTGTAGTACGATGCTATAATTCCCTTGGCAACCATGTGACGTTTTCATCTTCACACTTCTCAGATGTCATGTTCTTGGTGATGTTAGTGTGGGGCATCAAATATTTTTGGAAATTCTTCTCTACCCCTGTCCTGATACTGACCCTCCAACAGTGTGATTCTGAACATGCTTTTTGCATTCTTTGCCAACTATGCCATCAACTAGTAGGATGAAACCAAGTAGCACTAATCTTTATTCGGGCTTAACCACAATCTGGAATATGAACTTCATTGAGCGGCAGAAATTCACCTAGGGATGCGTTTGCATCTTTTTTCCTCAGGTTTTGATCTGTACACTTGTCGTCCGTCTGGAGGTTTAAGACTTTAGCGAACTGCTTATGCACCAGATACGGCACAAGTTCCCCCCGCAGTGAAGAGATGGACCTGGGGCAGAAGAAATTCATCTTAGAATTCAGAAAGTTATACATTTTACAAGCTATATACACACACACATATATATATATGCATACACACACTACCACCCAAATATTTTCACTTTCTAACTCCATGATGGTTCCTGATTTTGATTTCTTTCCACATTGTAAAGCAAATGTCCAAAATATGCAATAATCTCCTTTGAACAGATGATATTAAGATGTTTCTGCTACTCATGATCTGTAAATGCTTCGGCTAAATAACGGCTCTAATCCGAGGTGCTGTTTTATTAACTGGTGATTTCTGAGGCTGGTATTTCTAAATGAACGTCTCCTCTGCAGCAGAAGTAAGTTTTAGTCTCTCTTTCCTGGGAAGTTCACCATGAGAGACAGTTTCATCATGGTGCTTGATGGGTTTTGCAAATACACTTGACAATACTGTTCTTGCAAGAACTATTACAGAAAGGCTGACCTCTGTGTCTTAAAATAACAACTGACTGTTGTTGTTGTTGGTACATAATTACCTAATTCCATATGTGTTATTTCATAGTTTTGAAATCTATATTGTTGTAGAATGTAGAAAAGAAATCAATAAAACAAATAAAAAGAAATCCGCCCCAAAGAAGTGATCACAAACTTTTGAGTGGCACACACACACACACAAACAACAATAATGTACTTCAGGAAAAGAAAAACTTGTGTAAATATTTTAATACTAAATCTATTGCTACACATTATATATTGATTGTATATGATAATATGAGAATAATATAATAATATGAATATCATATTAATATAATATACATCATACTATTTTTCTTCTTCTGAAGTAACATATTCTTCATACATACATATATATATGAAACAAATCAAATAGTTATTTTATGATTGCAGCGAGAAAGGTCTTAGATCTATATCCTGCTTTCACATTCATCATATCAATGCGCTGCTTCAGGTCTGAATAGAGGACGACTATTTAAGGAATCTTTTCTTCATTCCTATAAAGGTTCAAACAAAAGCACAATGGGGGGACAGAAAAGGACTACTATGTCACCACAGTGTGGATTCTAGTTCATGGGCATCTCGCAGGTTTAAAGGGATCAGGATGAAGCACGGTTTGTAAAAAGCACCCTATGTAAGCCTGGGGCCGAGTTTCAGTGGGTCCCTAACCATCGCTCCTCCTCAGGCTCCCCGCTCTAACTCTCTAACGCTTTGGTTCCTTTTTTTTTCTTTTTTTTCTCGGGCCAAGATTAGCATTTCCATCTGAATGCCGTGAGAGAAACAACAGTTACTCTGTCCATTTCGCTCCTTCGCTACTCGGTGCCTCAGCAGCCTCAAGAGTGAAAGAGAGTGAGAGAAATGGAAGAAGCAAAAGAGAGAGAGGAAAATGGTACCAAACAAAGCAAAAAAAAAAAAAAAAAAGAGAGGGAGGCTACAAAATGTCAGCCTGGTTTAATGAGAGAAAAGGAGAGCAGGAGCAACCAGGATGGATGATGAAGGAAGATTATTTGAAATGATATTTATATCAGGGGTGAATTACACCTTACAAGTGGCAGAAGTTTGGAAAAGTCTTGCCAAGGTGAAGGGAGCACCAGAGGAGAGGAAGAACACGAAGTTTCATTATTTCCACATCCGTGTGAAATAAAAATAAAGTTCCCATTTCTTACTCTTTGTTAGATTCTAAGAGCTCACGCTACCTTAAAGCTCTCAGGTGTTGTAAATGTGCTTACCACCACCACCACCACTTCACAGGAACCATCAACTAGCTCAGGGACAGACAACACACACGCACAGCTCGCAGGAAGAAGAAAGTGAGTCAACGCTTGTTTGAGAACGCTGTGAAATTAAGTTGTGCAGTCTAATGATATAGTCACGTTTTCACACGCATTCCTTCTCACTTACTTTGTAATAACCATTAAGAGAGACGGAGGAGTCGAGCAAACAAGCCAAAAGAGGCGTGAAAGGTCATAATTCATGGTGGGGGAAATTCCCCAGACTTACTTGTTGTCGACTAGAAAGTCAACCACGGATCTCTTAAAGCAGTACAGGTGGGCGTCCAGGAGGCCTGTCCTGATGTGCATCCTGGGATGTCTGAGAGAAAGACACAGACAGACAGAGTGGGCGAGAAGAGAATTGAGACTCGAGTGCAGAAAAACAAGTGTGCAAATAAAGCATAAAGTTTCAAATCTTTACAAATCTGGGAGGCCATGTCGGTGTTAAAACGTCGCACTTGGGTCTCGTGCGGTAGACTTTAGCAGAAACATTTGGCTGGCACCGTCTCCCTCCCAGCTTGGGTCGGATACAGTATAATTAGACTGCAGAACTTGTCTTTACGCTGCACATGGCCTTTCATTTTCCTTTCGCTTCCACTCTTAATTGGTCTCTTTGAGGTAGCGTATGAGGGTACAGGCTTAACAGGCCCCAAAAATAAAGGCAACAGAAGGGGGGGACTGGGAGGTGACATAAAAGGAGTGCTGTTGCATCTGTGTATTGTCCCTGAACACTACACAAACGTCCCTCGTTGTTAAAAAAAAACTCAGCCTTGCACCAAAGCTCCGTGTAAAGAATCAGTCCAGGCTGACTTCATGCTGCTGCGTGCTCACGCAGACCCCCTCAAACGTTTTAAAGCCTGCTGCTGAGATGACGACTTTCCTGGAGGGTTTAGAGGCCAGGATCGAGGGCGCAACAAAATGGCCGCCTGTAGGATATGGTGCCTCGTAATGACGGCTGACTCAGACCAGAGGAGGAACGCAAATTACATCACAAGGAAGTCAGCTCATGAAGTTGCAGGTCAATTGTTGAAAAGGTTATGTTTTTTTAAATTATGGTAATAGGATCATTATGAAACTGTCTACAAGAATTAATTTAATGTAACTGCAAAGATTTTTTGAATGAGAGGTGAAGTCATGACTATTACTCACTGCTATTAAAATTTTTACAAGACGTGATTACAACTCCAGTTACGTGATTTTTTTTTCTTCTTCTTCTTGCGATGCTGGTCTTTTTGGACCAGAATTTCCCAAAAAATTCTCCATCTATCTCTCGCTACTGACAAAACTATTATTTCTACAGCTAACAATTAAACCCAAATGGACCGCTGTTTGGCATTCGAACACACAGGGGTAACACAATCTGCAGCATTACACCTGTTCTCTCTCCTCCTCTCTCTCTCTGTCGAGCTACACATGTCGTTTCTGAGCTGCCAGTGATCCAGACTCCCTCTGCTCTCCGGACCCGTCTGACTCATCCTGGTGCCCCGCTTCTGGTTGGAGATCTCGTCACATGGCGTGTGTTTCTTTGGGATGCGGCCGGTTTCACTCTACCATGAAGACGGTTTTGGTCTCGACTGATGTTGACAGATGTTTCTCTGAGGACTTGACTTGGCTGCAGTCGCTCAATAGTTCAGGACTGGAATTTCCTACTAGACTACCTGAGCCTCCAATAACTTCCTGGACTCCATATTAACATCTATTAACATCAACTGTTATAGCTGAACTGCCTGCCACCTAACACACAGTATGAATGCAGATCATTTCCTGCTTCCTGTTTCACTGAAATGAGGATGGGTTCCCTGGTGAATCGGGTTCCTCTCAAGGTTTCTTCCTATTACCATCTCAGAGAGTTTTTCCTTGCCATTGTCGCCTTCGGCTTGCTCACCAGGAACAATCTGACCATTTTGATTCATACACATTCCATACAAACATAAATAATTCTTTTGATTGTGTAAAGCTGCTTTGCGACAATGACAATTGTTAGAACTCGCTATACAAATAAAATTGAATTTGCTTATTGAAATCCTCATTAAAAAAAAAACCTGGAGTTAGGGGGTCCCTCCTGTTCCACCTTCCACAAGTTACAAGATTCCACAAGAGCGTGGCTGTGGGAATTTGTCTGTATTCAACCACAAGAGCATTAGTGAGGTCAGGCGCTGATGTCAGGAGGTAAGGAGGACAGGGGGCGCAGCTCTGCTGTTCATCCCAAAGGCGTTCACAGGGGTTGAGGTCAGGGCCTACGTGAACCAAAAACTTAACACGATCCCTGTTTCAAATCGAAGCTGAACAGCAAGTTCCAGTACTTATACCTGGACATATCTTTAGTTACGGATTAAATAGTTAATGTAGGTGTATTTATTTATTCATTTAAACAAGTGTCAAATAATGCACCTGGAAAGTACCGGTTTAACATTAAACTATGCTTTAATGATGCTGAAATAATTAATAATAATTTATGAATACACTGCCGGTCCATAAACAGGAAACAAAGATAAATAAACTAATATTTTATTCAATAGACAGTTTGTATAGGTTTCGCAATGTTATGTTATGGGAATGAAATGAAGTCAGCTGATGACCTGAATGACTGTAACAGAGTGGATCTGGGAGAACCACTGGGAGAATCTGGTGTCATCAGGGAAGAAGAAATCCATCCATTGATGTGATAGCCTGCTAATTCAGGATATCAGCTGACTTCATTTTACACACATACAGCATACGTACATCTTCATTTTACTGACTTCATAACATAACAGTGCTTAACCTAGACCTGACAGACTCCAGATTATAACACTGCCTCACTATATTGGATTGCATGATCAGTGCATCGCTTCATGCGCTTCCTTTCTTACCCTTAAGCACCCATCACTCTGGAATAGTCAATCAGGCTCATCAGTCCACATGGCCTTTTCCAATTTCCCCAAAGCAAACCAAAGTCTTTTATTATTATTAATATTATTATTATTATTATTATCATCATCATCATCATCATCTTCCTGTGGACAATCCTGTGAGTTGTCGATGCATTATGCATGTGGAAATGCTCTTATTTTCACCATTATTCTATTAAATCTTTCTGACCAAGTTTCTTCTACGAGGCTAATGGTTCAGCATGGTTTCTTTCCCGGTTTCAATAATGCATTGTACAGTTTTTAATTTAATACCAATCATTTCAACAACCTGTTAATTTTAATCGTTTTAATTTTACCTTTCTACAATTCCACTTTTGTTTTTGGCATTACAATGCATTAAATTTTCTTTCATGAGACATGTCAGAGAACATGAAAGCTTAAAAAAAATAATAATAATAAATTATAATAATAACGTAACATTACTTATGTAACGTGTGCGCAAAATGTAGTGTGTTTTTTTTTTCCTATAACACTAACAAAAAGTTGTCAAATGTTTAAAACAACAGTTCAACACACTCATCTGCTTTGCTTTCATATACAGTAACTTTAATAAAAATAAATGCATTTAAAGTTAATAGTGACAGACACATGTATTTAAATTTGGACTCAAATGGCGTTCCACAGTTTGAGTAATTCCAGCCCCGAGCAAAAATTTGACTTGGATATATTGTGGTGACGCCAAACTGTCAGATAGTGTTAAGTGATTTAATGATGCACTTCATTCATTGATATTGCACAAGAAAACTGGACTTGAATCCAAATTCAGAACCACACACAACTGTTGTACTCCAACTGTTGAGTAAGTGCGTGCCAGGAAGTGATCAAACACGCCGTGTGGGAGCTCTTTGAATAATACAAGCATGATCGAGATCTTGGCCAAGACGACGGGAATCCCATTTGAAAAACGAGCAGGAATCAGGTGAATGTGGAGAAGTTTCTCTGACGCAAAGTACAGTTATGTGTAAGAATGTGTGTGTGTTAATGTGTGCTGCATTTTCCTCCTCTCAGAATGGCATGTATGGAGGGAGAGAAAAGCATCTTCAAACTTATCATAACAACCAGCGTCACAAACACAGCTCCATGCGAATTGGAAAAGACACGCACATACATAAATCACAGTGTGTGTGTATGTGTACTTTGTCTAAGATGGAAGATGCAGAAGAGGTACACTATGACAACACAGAATAGCTGAATTAGTTAGTAGGGAGGAGGCGCTGTGAAAAGCAGTGGTAAATGTGTGTGTATGTGTGTGTGTGTGTCCATGACCACATCTGGTCTCAGTGTGCACAGCTCCCACGCGTGCTAACTTGGTGTCATTTATGTAAGGTGGAGATTTCGCAGAGCCAGAGGAAGGAATTTAAAAAAAGCACAACCCTGATTTATGCCAAGCTTCCAGCGTGTGGCAAAGACGGCGCAGCACCTGGGGGCCGGTGCGGAGGCAACGAGGAGCAAGAGGAGTGTGACAACAAGGGGAAATTAGTTAAGAGAGTGTGAAAGCTGAAAAGAGAAAAACGAGACAAGCAGGAGCGGTCAAATTGACTCGTATGGAAAAACAGGTGCAATTTAGTATGTAGTAGACATCATTTGTACTGATAAAAACAGCAAAGGAACTTAAAAGTGTCTCCATATCCAATTATGCACATGGTCTGAGTAAGTGTTTTCGAGGATCAGGTGCTGAATGTTCACAGAAACGACTGCAGTGGGCCCTGAGCCACATCTCAGCCGGGATCATCATTCACGGACGTACGGCCTTCTTCACAACATTTACACCGTTCACATGTTTACATGATTCTTGTCTAATACATGACAAGAAATTTCATTTTCGTCGTGATGTGATTTCATCACAAGTCCCAGTTTGACTCTAACAGCCTTCATGTAAACAGAACACTTCATCACATCATCATTATTTAGAAAGTTCAATTAAAACAACCTGATCGCCTTGTAACCTTTTACTGTTTCTTAGTGTTAGATTAGAAAAAAAGAAAAAAAAAGAAAATGTCAATAAAAGTATTTCTGGTACGAACTGTAACACTAGAACTAGATGTGGAAACAGCTTAAACACAAAGGCCTGTGCTTCAAGAATAATAAATGCGTGTGTTACTGATAAAACATGGACGTTTCTAATATCTCAGAAGCTTTGAACGCCGGGCAAATACAGTGTGTTTGGTGGGAAGAAACAGTCTAAACCATTTAGGGGAGCATGGACTGAGAACGACCCCTGGCGAAGTGGAAATATAAATTACAGCGCCGTGTCCTTCTAACAGTTTTACAGTAACTGATAGTGAGGAGTTTGGCGCGCTCCTGCTCTGGAGGTGTTTGTAATAGTTCAGGCCAGTGACTCATTCCTCTGCAGCCCCTGCGTTTCCTCTCCGCTCTCTGTCCAGATGCGACACAAGTGGCAGGAAAAGCCCCGGAGCTGGCAGCTGACTCGCGCTAATGGCTTTAACGGCTTTCTGGGCAGCTTGGTGGCGTGATGAGCTCACGAGCGTCACCGAGCAGAGACAGCGCCAGGATCCACATGGTAGCGTGGTTAGAAAGAAGAACTCATGAGGGACTGGTCTGAAGATCATTAAAAAAAAAAAAAAAAAAAACGTTTGCTCATGGAGGTTTTTCATACTGGAGAAAGAGAGAGAGAGAGAGAGCACAACCTTACTTCTCACCTGTCATCAATTTGCGGCGGGAAAAAAAGTTAGGGTGTAGACGAGAGGAATGTGTAAGACATTCTCGAACTGTAAAATCAATTCAGGGGTCAATTAACAGCACATGTGCGGCGCGTTTTAGGCTCTCAGCACGTGCAGAGACCGCCCGCGCAAGCCTAAGTGTACAAGATGATAACTGCATAACCGATTAACACAGGTGTAGTTACAGTTACATGTCACATATCCGGACAGCACTTTGGTCGGAGTGGTTTCTACTACTACATTTGGTGTGTGAGCACGAGATCGGTCCTCGACATACTGTATGGAGAAAGAAATAGAAAAAAAAACCTACTCCGTCTGGGTTCACAAGGACAGAGTGATCTATATACAGGCCTCAGACAGCACTACGTAAGCCAGTGTTGGACTCTCACAGACGTCTCTCAGACGTCTTCACTCAACTTAAAAAAACCTCCACATTTTAGCATTGACACTGATTTTCACCTCTTGGTATTAATCAGTGCCAAATATGTTATAGTTACAGTAATTACACTCACAAAGAGAGTACTATAAGCGTAGGGTCACTCTGCACAAGACTCATGATTATTATTAACAGCCAACATCAGGAAATGAATCTAATTATCAATGAGACTTCAGCTGGGTTTTCCACTCACTCACTCACACCCTACATTCCTCTTAATACACGTGGTTTTTTTTTTTTGTTTGTTTTTTAAGGTCACTGACAGCTGTAATATGCACCTTGCACATAATATACAGTACTGTGCAAAAGTCTTATATGCTGTACCAATTTTGTTATATATGTTTATCATGTCTCCATAATTATGTCCAAAATCATTCAGTATTTCCATATATAACTTAAAAAATAATAAATAAATAACATTACAGGAGAATATATGCATGGCCGTAAAGAAAGAAATATATTATAAGACAGACCAGTTTTCAGATGGAAACAAAAAACCGAATGTATTCTCCTGGGATTTGCATAAGCGAGTGTGACAAAGTTACCAGAAGAACTTATATTCTCCAGCAAGCTGAGTAAAACCTAACAGCTGTTTCCTTATAAAACTGAACAAATCTAAGTTAATAATAAGTTAAAAATAAACAGTCAATATTTGGAGAGAAAACTCATTGCTTAAAATCAGGCGTTTTTGACACAGATTTGTTCAGTTTTATAAGGAAACAGTTGTTAGGTTTTTTTTTGCTGGAGAATATGTGTCAAAAACGCCTGATTTTAAGCAATGAGTTTTCACTCCAAATATTGACTGTTTATTTTATTGCTCTTTATAGAAGTTTCTTTTAAGCAGAAATTTTTTCAAAAGCATCTTTTGCTTATGCCATATTTTCATATGTGCCCAAGACTTATAACACAGTACTATAAGTAAAACTGCTGTTAGGTTTTACTGAGCTTGCTGGAGAATATGAGTTCTTCTGGTAACTTTGTCACACTCGCTTATGCAAATCCCAGGAGAATACATTAGGTTTTTTGTTTCCATCTGAAAACTGGTCTGTCTTATAATATATTTCTTTCTTTACGGCCATGCATATATTCTCCTGTAATGTTATTTATTTATTATTTTTTAAGTTATATATGGAAATACTGAATGATTTTGTATATAATTATGCAGACAAAAAAAACATAGATAACAAAATCGGTACGGCATATAATATGGTGCCTAAGACTTTTGCACAGTACCGTACATCTGCACTGCTTTCGGTTGTGTGTGAGGAATAACATTTGCATTTGATGCACAATCAATCACGCTAGAGGTGTCTGCGCAAAATTAACTACATGAATGAGTTTGTTTTGTTATCTTCAGAAAATATTAATTCATTTCATTTATACACCCTGGATGAGAGACTACTACAAATGCATTCTTTGGGGAGGATTCGTCTTCTGGAGTGTCTGTTAAAGCAGGGGAACTATAATAACCAAGGTGGTACGTTCACATTACAAGCCACATTCCTATTTTTTTGGTCAGATCAAATTTGCATGTCATGACGGTTCACATTCATAACTATAAGTTATTTCTATCCGACTCTAATGTGCCATCTCAGTTTAAACATCATATATGTTCATTTCAAACACTGTCACGTGACCTCAGTAATTTTTAATGTATGCTTGGAGTTTTGCTCTGGAGGATTTGGAAAGCAGTCAGTCGGCGGTATGAGTTAAGGTCCAGAAGAAAGAAGAAAGCCAGACGCCTTGCTTTAGCAGTTATTGCTAGCACCGCTATAAAATACCTGCGCTAACAATGACGTCAGTGCGCTATGCATGCGTAGAGGAAATACGCGAGATGCCTGTTCTCATTCAAGTCACAGGACTGCGTATTTGATATGTAAAGTGATTCAGATCTGTAAAACATTAAGATTTGTGCGTTCAGACAACCCTAAAAAATGTAAATTGAATAAATTATTATTATTTTTTTTAATCAGATCCGTGTCACATTAGGGTAAAAACAAAAAAACAAAACAAAAAAAAAGTGAATTATGAATTACAGGCTGGTAATGTGGAAATGGCCTTTTTCACTCAGAAATCTGTCTACAAAGGTGACCCACTTAATACTGCGTTTTGTACGTCACACAATTTGGCTCTAAGCCACCTTGTTTTTCCGCTCACCGCCTACCAAATTCACTCCTACGTCTACGGACACCGCGCTACCTTTAAGTCCTACCTGGCGACATAACGGACCATAGACGAAGCTGAATTCTTGTAAACACAGAAAGTGGAACTTGTCTGCAAAGAATGATCGCAGCGCTGTCTACTGCACTCTCAAACACTTTAATATATTTAATGTAATCGGAATTTTTTTTTTATAAAAATAAGACTGGCCCTGAGCTGATCTTTCAGTTCATTGCTCTGAACATACTGCAGATTTTGCGTTAACTACTGTAAGTCTGGTGTGTGTGTCTGATCTACTCTGTAAAGAAATCTGTGACACACATCACACTTCTTAAATCGTCCGCTCACCTTTCTGTGATGCGAGGTTCTCTCTTTTAAAGGTGGATCTTGTCTCGGCCCCCGTTTTCACTACCTGGTTTAAAGGCGAGTCAAAACTGACCCCGGATTCCGTCTCCGTTCCTTTCGTACAGAAAGCTGAAGCGCAATGACGGCGTAATCATCCCGCCTTTAACCCGCTGTGTGAATAGGGCTTAAGAGTGGATTATTTACAAGCTCCAAGCACAGGTGTTAACTAATGCCAGTTTGTAAGACCGTTAGCATCACATGGAGACCACGAACTGCCCCATATGGTCTACTTAAAGACAGATGTGATGACTAAGGACCGCTTAGAAAACATGAAGATGGTTTTGGACAGCCAAACTTTCATGTTCGTTATGGCAGTTATTTGAATAGTTTTAGGACTATACAATTTTGTTTCCATCAGTGAACAGTAGGTAACCTCGACGAAGCCCCGTGCCAGGTCTGTAAGACCCTGAAGTAGACATCATGTGAGCTCAAGTACATTTCCTGTTTTACTTTTGCACTTTGGACCAGAGAGTACACTGTTATAGAGGGGATTTAGGTACGGTTGCGCTGTCTGGTTTCAACCAAACGCAAACGAGGATGAGTTCCCTTTGGAGTCTGGTTCCTCTCAAGGTTTCTTCCTCATGTCATCTCAGGGAGTTTTTTCCCTTTCCACTGACACCTCTGGTTTGCACATTAGGGACACATGGACAGTGTTATAAAAGTATTATTATTATTTACACTTATTAAATTTACTTCCAGATTTGTATTTCTGCAAAGCTGCTTTTTATTATCGTCAATAGTTAAAAGCATTGTACAAATAAAATTGGATTGAATTACTCCTCCAGGCAAAGAATTTTTATATCTTACAAGAAATAGTTTCTCCAAAAGGACGGTAGTTTTCATTACAACTTTCCATTTTACCTCGATATTGATAGTAAAGTCCAACCCGGAGTGAACTAATTTCTTCACGAGATGATGTGGTAATGCGTTTATTACCTTACAGTATTTCTTTAGGGGTTTATTCAAGTCTAAATCCATCATGTCACTTCTTTCTTTCTTTTTTTAAAGGACCTAAACTTCTCCAACATCTGGAAAGATTATGCTGTATTTTACCTTCTATTAAATGACTAGTAGAAATAACCCCCAAGTAATATACAGCCTACAGTGTTCAAGCTGACATGTTAGTAAAGATTCCATGGGGAAAAGTGGTCCAGCACTTTCTTTTTAGTGTTAAGACACTCCAAGAAGCGCTCGCATGTTTTTTTTTTTTTGGCTCAGGCTGAAATCAAATTGGAACCTTAACTTAATACTAATATAACGTAAATGACATTTAAAAGGACATGTCAGAGAAGTGACAAATCCAAAAAGTCATACGACCTACTTTTTTTTTTCTTTTCTTTTTTCCCCCCGAGCACTTCGCCTGCCACATGCTTTAGACCGAGCGCTTATAAAAATGGTCAAATGACCGTTTAAAATGCGGTTTATGTAGCATGCATGTTTTTTTTTTCTCTTCTCTTTAGTATAACAGCTGTGTCTCCTCACATCTCAATTTATTTATGAGAAGATCTGGTATCGTTGGTGTCCACAATTCTCAGCCCATCGTATTAAAATTGAATAACTGACTTATAACAAACAACTAAATAACCACCAAGTTTTTTTCCCTTCCTTAAAGTCACGTGAGCCATGAAATTTTATAACATGGAATAAGATATTTTGTGCATACGATGTGATGGAGGGAAGAGAAAAAAAAAATCTACGCTCTTGTGCTTTAATTCAAAGCTCAGCCCAAACATTAGTGCGGAAAACTATGTGACTTATTACCAGCTGATGACAAAGCTAGAAAGGCCTGGCTTTTTCTCTTGGCAAGTCGTCAAGCTCATCAAATGGCACTTGGGTTTATCATGTAGTGCACCAAGGAATCTGTTAATACGGGAGATCTGATAATCAGATTATCTTAATTCATGGCTAAGCTGGATCACACAAAGTACAACTATTTATTAACGCAAGGAACCTTCACTGTACTACGCATACAATCTCTAATGCAAAAGAGAGAGAGAGAGAGAGAGAGAGAACAGTATCCATTCTGTGAGTTTCCATCCCAAAACCTCGAAGCAGAATAGCTTGCCCGAAACCCAAGAAAGCGCTTTGTAAATCAAATATTCACATGTTCATTAGATGAGTAGGCTTTCCTTTTTAGAAAAGTCCAAATCGTCAGCGCTCCTTCAAACCCACAGACGGAACGCTTGCTCAAAGAAAAGAGAGAAGAAAAGGAGAGAAAGACTTTAGAGTGGGCCAAGGAGGGAGGGACGGTGGAAAAGTGGGGCCCGATGAGGCCCGCTTAACAGGCAGCTCTTGTGAAGGGCCAGCAGCCGAGGAGGCCTCTTGTTTTTATTAGCCGTCCCACACAAACACAGGGTCAGAGTCCTGCGAGGACCAGTTTTGTTCTGCACCCCCCACCTCAAACTACAGCTCCTGTGCAGGAAAAAGAAAAAGAAAAAGAAAAAAGCTGATCCGCTTTGACTGCTTATCGGCGTTCCCGGTACTGTAGGTGGTATAATTCTCACCGCACTCATCAGCGGAGCTTTTAGCACGGCTGAAAAGCAACAGGCGACACTCTCCCCTGCTGGTGAAACCGGCATGGAAACGCTCACGCTGCCAACCTGCGCTCAGCTGGAGGATTTAGTACAGCATGCAGGACGACAATAAGAGATCAGTCAGGCCGAAGGAAGCGCACATGTTCGCATTTTGCCCCAAATCATGTCCGAAGAACAATTCAGGGCTGCTGAGCGTGTTGTCGAACATGTTTATGTGCTTTTCAAAAAAAAGAAAAAAGAAAAAAGAAAAAACGATAGCACAAATGGAAATGTCAAAATTAACAACAAAATCAGTTACACAAAAAAGAAAACAGGATGTTACAGGAAAGTATTGAACAACAGGGTTGTACGATCGATGCAGACGGACACGAAGAGGACAAAAATACAAAGAGCTGACTGACACATGCTTTTGTAAATTAACACTTCATAAAGAAATTCAACCATACTAATATTCAATACTAATTAGACACAATTCTATTCTGTGCATGTTTATTCTGTATACAAGTCCCTGTGTCAATTGTTACTATGGAAACGAAAATGTTTTACAGTGAGTGCAACAGAAACATGGAAAAAAAAAAAAGAAAGTGTGTGATGAGGACTACCAGAAAGGTAAACTAAATGTGATTATCTGCTTATTACTACATGCTTTAAAATGTTTTAGTCCTTGTACCAAAGCAATATTAAAAACTTCTAAAAATTTTAAATGTATTAATAAAGACACATCACACATTTGAATCATTTGTAATTCCAGTGAATCAGAAAAATATATATATAATAAAAATCCATCCTGGAAAAACTAGTCTGGACTCATCGTGACTTGAATGTAGGAACCTGGCATTTGTTCCTGTTATCACTTACACCTTATGGACAAGATAAACATATTTAGGCTGCGTTCTAATCGGCTTGAAGTTACCTGCGAAGTGCACGGCACAGGGGTTCCAGCCATGTTAAGAACAATTCCAAACCAAAGAGAACGAAAACTGCTCAGTTCTAAGGGAACTGTGAAGGGTGTAGGGAACAAGTGAACACTGGGTCTTAGCCAAAGATACTTTCCACATTAAACATTTCCTATAAGTCACTGTGCCTCGCTGTATACAGCACGAAAAAAAAAAGGGATTTTTATATGTATTAACATTATTATTAAGGACATCATATTAATATGACAGAATCGTTTTTTCCCCTTAATTTAATTAATAAATCCTTACTATTAAATACGCTAGTAATCTGTCCAACAATAATTATGAGTTAACTGTACGTTTTGTAAATCATCATCATAATTTATGTACGAATTATACACATTTCAATCGTACATGTTTTATAATGATATCGGTTTATGTTTCATTAAATATTTTGGTAGTGTGAAATTTCCACAGCGGTGATTATGTTACCAAGTAAACGCATAGAGGAAGTGACGTCTGCACTGGTGACGTCAAAGGGTGAAATTTAGTCAAGGTTTAAGTTCCCTTAACCAGCATTCCCTGCACACAGAGCAGAGAGTAGGAAGCACGTTGTGAAATGGAACACAGCCTCATTTTTCACCACCGCTTTACCTCAGACACGAGACTCCTTATAAACTGGTGCAAAATGTAAACGGCTCCATTCTGAAAGTTTCCCCAAAGTAACAATTATCCTCATTCCTTTGTTAAATTACATAATTTTAAGCATGGATTATGTTGAACGCCCACCATACAAGTCGCTGTGAAAGAGGTGTTACTATAGGGACAGGCATCGTCCATGAACGTTTTATCCCGACCCTGATGGTTTTCTAATAGATGAGAATAATTAATATACCGGGAATCTAGCGCTTTTACTATTGAGGTGGTCATAACTATACACGTCTATCAACGCCATAGTTTAACGTGTACCGACAGAGTGTGTGGAAGAAACAGAAACGATGGTAAAGCACCTTTAAGCGACAAAAAAAGTAGACTATGAAAACTGAACCTTCAAAAATGAACGGACAGATCAATGCATGTTTATTCTTCCTGCGTGAAGTTTAAAACCAGTTTGTCTCATATTTTCCGAAATCGTGGCACTAAAAAAAGCAGTAATGTGAAGCCAGTATGAGATAAAGTCACTATAAAATAAAACGCGGGCCGTTCGAGCAAACACATCCGCAGCAGTGAGGTGAGGGCGTGTAAAACACCCGAACTGAGAGTAGCAGCAGAGTCCTTTCACATTCATTTACAACCCAGCAGCGTGAACATGAAGATTAACTAAAGACTAATTAAAGATTGTTGTTGCGGCCATATAAGTTATCCACATGTTTAACATAGTTACTAAAAATTTACAATAACTATTATTGAAATGCTTTGGAAATTTTAAATTTCCCTTTTTTTTTTTTTTTTACAGACTTGCCAATGACAATGACTGTGTATATAGAGACCTGGGCCCGTATTCACAAAGCTTCTTAGGCCTACAAGTTGCTCCTACTGTAGTGACGAAATTCTAAGAAAATTCTTAGAATTATGACATTTTCTTAGAATTTCCCCTTAAATTTACTAAATCTTAGTAAAGATAAAAATTATTCATGAGACATCGTAGCCCTAAAAACAGCTCCTAAGGTAAAGATTGTTAAGAGTAGAGAGGAGGACTTTTAAAAGGCTTAAGAGTTTCTATAGCAGAGGATAAAATGGAGGAAAGAAGAAATAGTCTCCAAACACTAAAAGTAAAGCTGAAAGTAAACACTGCTCTTCTGTCCAATTTGGTTTTCTTATTCTTTAACTCCCTTCCATCTCTCTTGGATTGTTGATTACATACCATCCAAAAGTGCAACGTAAATAGACTGTCCTGCAATCATGTAAATTGCTCCCATCAATCTGAAATGGATTACAAGTAATAAAACCAGAATGGTAAATAAATATAAGAACTTAAATATAGTAACTACTGTGTGGAGATTGGTTACTTCAAAAGTAGATACATTTTCAACATTTGGCTGTTTAATTACCTTTAAGATATTTAGCCTTTAACAGAAACTTTGCATAAAGTGGCCTGTAGTCATGATTATACAATTTCTTCATATACAAACATTATGATTTCACTGTCTATACTATTATCATATAATCTATTTTCACAAAGAACGCATTTAAAGACCTTTACAGATTTTCTATCAACCAATCTCAGTCCTTGAATTGCTGCGTCAACCCTGGCAATGGGGGGCAACCACACCACCTCACTAAGATTTTATACTTTCCTTACTCAGAGTTGCTCTGAGAAGTTTCCTAAATCACTTTTAGTCTAGGACTCCCAGCTAGGACTTTTTAAGCTAAGATAGGAGAGAATTCTAAGAAGCTTTGTGAATACAGGCCCTGAATCCTAACACGTGTGATGCTTATGAGGAAAAAACGAAACAAAAAAACAAGCACTAAAAACACCACCTGTACAATACGTACTTGCGCATGATGGCCTTCCTGATGATGAGCCCTTCGTCCAGGTCCGCTTCGTTAGCCATGAAGAGGAGCCGCTTCCCCGTTTCATCCACTCCCACAAAGTCCCGCTGCTCTCCTGATGTAACACAACACCACACGCTCGCTCAGTATACATCACGCAGTGTTGTGTGTTGTTTTTCATACGTTTCGTTTCTTCATGCATGTAATCACATGTGCACGGTGTAAAAGTGCAACATTGTTCAGCATCTACATGACAAGATTTGTCATTGGACCAGCTCCCTGAACACACAGTACTTTTCAGCGAGGAGAATAAAACTGTAACATCTCAACACAGTGAGTGTTTTAGTCAATAAACTTTTAAAAAGTTGGAGAAAATATCAAACAGTTTTGAGTTAAACACTGAGTGATGTTTGCTGACAGACTACAGGAACATGGAATCTGCTTCTTAATCAGTTCTTTCTGTGAAAGTTGGTGAGTTCTGGCTGCGTTTGTGCGTGACAAAATCATTGTAAAAGTCTGGATTAAGAAAATTTCATCCAACTGCAGAATAACAAAGTAGGAAAATCCCAAAGTTTAAATGACTGTGGAAAGCAAATTCCTTCACAGCGCAGTCTTCTCCAAACCTCCCATCGTCTAATCCGAATGTATCCGAAAGGGAGGACAGGATGGAGTGAAAAACTGATTATTACTAGGAAATTATTATTTTTAAATAATTAAAAAAAAAAAAAAAAAAACACTAGCTACATTTAGCTTGTACAGCACAGCACGAGGAACAGTACCTGCTTTCTTTTTTCCCTTCTGCCCCGGGACGGTCTCTGTGAATTCATGCACTTTGCTCATGAGCATGGAAAGCGTGGCATTGTGGGCTCGGAAAAGATCCACCACCTCATGCAGCGCCATGTCCGTGATCAGGTCACAGCTCACCACCAGGATGTCCGTCTGAAAGCAAACAGCAGCAACGTGTGAGTGTGATGTAGAAGACAGTTCAAGGGCTGTGCAGCTCCAGCGGGGTTTAAAAACAATCCTGGATTAAACGCAACAGGTATACTTTACAGGTAGAGGAAAAAAACAACCGGTATGTCATTTAGTCTTCCTGGTCAATAAATGTGTAAATGTTCCCATGATGAAATACTTCTTTCTGATCTATTAATGCTGAAGGGGTTAGCCATCATGCTAAGCGACTAAAAAAAAATAAATAAATAAATAAAAAATAAAAAAAAAGATCTTCCTGATTGAATACTACCTGCAGTAGTATTATCATCTGTGCCAACACTTTAGCTCTAGCTGGAATCTAGCTCTAATTATCGATCTCAGCGAGTGTTGGGAAAAACTTCCACAGGAATGGAGCAAGGAACACATACCACCTCAATATAAATGGAAAATCTGTATACACCAAGTTTTACTATCCGTATCATTTTGACGTCGAACGTTGTTTTGAACGAGAATAATCGTCGTATCCTGGTCCATTTCTACCAGTGACAAGTGGTGTGTGTTAAACGTGTTACCTGCTGTAGACCTAATCTTAGTGAAGCTAACTTGTAGTACAGACGACCCTCGGTGAAGTTGCGGTTCAAGTCGAGTTTCGCGGCCTCGGTCGTCCATAGATTTTTCATTAAACCCCAAAAATTTTTAAACATTTACAATAACGATTATTGAAATGCTTTGGAAATTAAAAATTTCCTTTCTTTTTTTATAGACTTGCCAATGACAATGACAGCGTATATAGAGACCTGGACCCGTATTCACAAAGCTTCTTAAGCTTAAACGTTGCTCCTAGTGACAAAATTCTAAGAAAATTCGGCTGCAGACAGGAAGACACTGCCAGCACCGGGAACG
>JAQQZT010000001.1:26542633-26553954 GCA_030068275.1 Clarias platycephalus
GGGTTTTAAACTCGGAAATTCCCTGCCACTCCGCTTCCAAGTTTAAAAAATAATAATTTTATCCCATCTTGGCCCCAACACTCCGTCGTAGTGATCAAGAAATAACTTCTGCGCACATTTAATTAAAAAAATAAATAAAAAAACAACATTCGCAATTTCTTATTAGAATTAATTCTAACAAGTAAAGACTGTAAAAATAACAAAAAAACAAAACTGAATAAAAAAAATGTCCCAGCAGGTCACTGGGGACAGGATGACTGCACCCGAGGAGCATGAGGTAAAGGAAGAAATAAAACAACGAGTCAAAACTAATTCATTCCATTATAAAATGTATAGCTTTATGTCTTTGAGTGGAATCTTAAGTGAAAAATTTATTTATGCAACAATTTCAATATGCTGAAAGACAGGAAAAAAAAAAGAAAAGAAACGTGCGCGTGACGAATGACACGCGATCCCGCCTGCACACACATGTGCGCTAGAACGGCCTCGAATATGCAACAAATGTGAATCCACTCAATCACTGTCATGGCAGAAATGACCACTCATTGTGGCTTTATATCTCCGGGACGCGACAACTGCCGGATGCCTGAGTGGCGCCCGAGTCCCCTCGCTCCGCAGGAGGGAACGGGTGGACACGCAGGGGTGAATCGTCCTTCGGAGTATCGTGCCCTGGTCATGGGGACACAAGGCAGCAGGAATCAGAGACTGGAACTATTCATACTCGGGACACCGCTGTGAGACTCGCAGAACACATCTCAGAGAGACAGAGAGAGAGAGAGAGAGAGAGAGAGAGAGAGAGGGAAGTGAGGAGAGGGGGATGGGGAGAGGAGAGGAGAGGAAAGAGGGGGTAGGAGGTCAGGCCACCCACACACTGCTGTAGTTCTGCTTGACTAAACCCCCCCTCCAGGGCACTGCCAGGTGAGACCACCCAGAAGGAGAGGAAAGAGAGAGAGAGAGAGAGAGAGAGAGAGAGAGAGAGAGAGAGGGAGGAAGAGGGTGGAGACTGAGAGGTGTAAGACAAGTGAAAGAGGCGGCGAGTAAAAAGGAGACAAAACCAACTCTGGGAAAAATGACTTTTTTTTAATTACAGTACGTCTGAGAGTGGAAATGATCTGATTAATGATCAGAAGGGAAATTATCCAAAAAGAAAAAAGACGGAATGACAGCAGACATGAGAGATTATTACAATTATTATTATTAATATTATTATTATTTAAAGTACAAAACGATTATCTGATGTCATAAGACGAATATTACTTCATATAATTTTTTAAACACTTTAAAGCAAAGAACTGAAATGTTTCTATATGAAACCGTCAATCAGAGAATTTTACCCTCGTTGCCAGATCGTGAGCCAATTTTGCAGTCATTTGTAAATTTATCACCTTGTGGCTGGAAAAATGTGCCTTAATTGGTTAATAAATAAATAAATAAATAAATAAATAAAAAACCTTTTAGTGTAAAAGTAGTGACGCTTTCGTAACTCAGTTACAGTACAGAGACCTAATACTGTAAAAGTATTTGGGGGGGCGGGGGGGTTTGGGTCAGTGTGCTCTGGCAACCTAGTTTGATCTAGTACAGGGCCATTTTATCAAGATTTTTTTTTTTTTTTTTTTTTACAATCGTCTAAGTGTTTTATTAGTTATTTATTATTATTTATTAAAACATACACTTGGCTTGGGGTTACAGGCTCCATCCATGTGCCACTGGGGTGACAAATGATTTCCAGCCCTGACGAGATATCCGTCATTTCGGTAGGAGTTTCTTAGAGGGTCGGGTGTTGTGAGCTCGACAACCGATTGTATCTGAGCAGTTTAAGGTGAAGGATCTTACTCAAGGGTGCAATACTGTCAGCTCTGTGATGCTGAGGTTCAACACCTTAAACATTGAGCTGCCCCATAAAACATACATGAATACTATCTAAATGTTTAATACAAGAAAAAAAAAAAGAAAAAAAAAAGGCGAGATAAACGGCCAGGAAAACGCGTGAAGAACAGTGTAACGGACATGTTTATTTAAAATATAATCCCGAGCAGCGTAGTGTACGTTTCGATCCTGACAAAGAGAGAAACTAGACACGCTCATGTTTGTATTTTTTAGATTTAATAAACATACATATCTGTATCTGTGTGTGGATTCATTTAAAGACAATAGTTTGATAAAATAATATCTATATAATAAAATTTTACTTTGTTTATTTCTGATGCCGTTCTCATACATGTCAAGACGTCCCTTCATGAACGGGGAAGGAACTCAGGTTTGGGAATCATGGCATTTCATGTTACAAATAAAACTAAATAAATAAATAATTGAGAAAGCTGTCCAGAAATAAGAGTAATACATGATCTATGGAAAATTTGGGGCATCGTTGGTTTCTTGCCTGCCATGTGCAACGATCTATGGCAAAATGTGGAAATAATGATCTCCTATTTAAAAGAAGAAAAAAAAATATCTGCACAATTTTCTACAGATTTTTTATAATAAATAAAAATACGTTAAATAAACTGTACAGTTTTTAAACTTCACAACGTACAGTATATTAGGTTGCCCTAGAAATGGAAATCGTAATGGAAAATTGGTCATGAAGTTAAGAATTACATTATTATTTGACATTATTATTTGATCTAACAAAAATGAAATGCACCAAACGAGAGTTTCGACCTATGACCTGGAAAAAGTCTTATCTATACGCTTAACAGCACTCATTTAGAGACGTATTAGTTATCCGAGTACGAGCCGGTTAAATCGGTCCAGAAAGATTTAGGTTTCCTGATTTGAAATGCGATCCTGTTTTGTTTAGTCTGTTTCAATCCTACTGATTAAACTGTAATAAAACAAAAGAAACTCCAGGTGTTCAAAAGCCATGTTCCAACAGTATTAAGTATTGGAATTAGTCTGACTGATAGATAAACCCTGTGATCGCTTAAAGACCGTGTAATGTTCGGATCGCACGCCTTCTCCATCTTTGAGATATTCTCGGCTTGCGTATGGCGAAATAAAAGACTATAAGAGAAACCGAGTCTGCTGTACAACTAGGGACATTAATCAGGACACCAGCTTTAAACTGGGTGATGGATGTACGGTACACGACTTTTAACGTCAGTCAGCATCATTAACACACGCTACACAGTACATCGTCTTGATGTTTCGTCTTGCGGTCGTCTACAGGCATTGTGTATACGACGTGAACCTCTAGCCCCATTCCTGACAAGACCTGGCAGAATTCAGCACAAGACAAGATTATTCCGTTTCTCCCTAAACATTGACTTAAGGCGTCACTATGAACCCAAACACTGGATAATGAAAGAACGACGACACCGTCGGATTCCACCGCTACGTGCGTGTTATTTGCTAAAGGAGGACGAGGACGCCGACGTATTGTCCGCACAATGAGCAGGGATTTCAAACCCCTGCTGCCAGCTGCCGTCTCTCAACACCCGGCGGACTGTTCGTGCAGTGGACGCCTCTGCCACTCAATGCATTTAATCTCTCGTTTTTCTCCCTGGGATTAGCAATAAACGCATCTGCGCGGGCTAGCGTGCTAGAGCAGGCCCTTCTCAGGAACGTTCCCTTTTCCAGTGCATCAGGGTTTATTATGGCGGAGTTAATCTCCTGTGAGGCTGCACATGTTTTTACCATCCCTCCCCTCAAACTCCCACATTTTTCACGCAAGCCATGCACGGCGAGGAATGAAATGGACCTTAGGACACACACAGACACAGAGATGGACTGTAAATGATACGTTATCCTGATCCTGGAATTACAAAAGCAGAGAATTTCTTTATACTTTTTTAAAGAAAATCTGGCCGGCCCAGATGTGATGACACCTCCTCACTCCCGAAAAACTCATAACACGTAACTGTAACCCACACGAGCCAGCGCCACCTGTCCTGTCTGCTCACGTGGACGGTCCGGTCTGAGACAAGAGGACCACAGGTCACGTGGCCACCAGGTGAGACATTCATAAATGTTCCTACAAATATTCCTGGTGACATTCACACCCCCGAAACCTGAAGTACGTACTGTACATTGTTTTGGTACGTAGATCGTTATGAGCTACATCTAGCTACACCTTCAACACTCTTACTAAAAATATCAACGCCCTTACATTACTGGACCCGTTCCTGCTGAAGCTATACCTTCCAAAAGAAGCAATTTAAAATATATATACTGTATATAAATACTAGCACAGCAACGTCTTGCCTGATTTGGATTCAAACTATTTTTGAGAAAGCGAGCAAGAACAGCAGAAATAATAAAAAGCCATAATGCCAGGATTGAAAGCCAGGATTTGGCTTTCCGACCGAATTTTCTCCCGAGTGTGCACTCGAGGCATGTACACAACTCCCTCGGAGTTCAATGTGGGCTTGGCATACTTTCCAAATACAGTGAGGGGTGATTTATACACTTACAGTTCATATATCCACACGTTATGTCTTTGTAAATATATTATAAAAATTTGTGCTGTGTATATATATACATGCACACGCAGACACAGACTGTTGGATCGTACTCCACCGGCCAGCCTTTCGGTCCCCATCAGTAAGCCTCGGCTGGCCATGACCCCGTCGCTGGTTTACCAGTTTTCCTTCCTTGGATCACTCTCGGTATGTCTTGACCACTGCAGACTGAAGACTGAAGTCTTTAAGTTGCTCTCATCCAATGGTTGAACCATAATAATTTGTCTCCTGTCAAAGTCACACAAATCCTTACGCTTGCCCATTTCTTTCTGCTTCCAACACATCGATTTCAAGGGAAAAAGGTTCACTTTATGTCTAATATATCCCACCCACTTCCAGGTGCCATTGTAATAAGACGTTATAACTATGGAGAGACTAATTGCGATGGCTTGACAACTGGAGCCAGTCTGACGACGGACTATCCGAGAGACAAGAGTCTAAACCTGGTCTATCTGGACCTTTTGTTGAGAAATCTGTTGAGAAAAATACCCTCATGTTCTGTGCTTAGGCAAGTCGCTGTTCTTAACGGCACTAAAGCAAAATCTGCAAAAGATTGATAATGTATTTTAGAATAAATTCCTCGAGGAATTCGATTACAAAAAATGATCGAAGCAAAATCTTCTGACTCGAAGCTTCTTTTAATTAATTTTAAAAGCTTGCGGTATGTTTTTGCGCAATTATTTGTTTGGCGTGACACGGCGCACTTCCGGATGCAAAAGCCGCCAGTAAACACCGACGATGAAGAAGCGCCCACAAAGACGCAAACAGTTAGCTGTGTATTGATTTGAGGGAGCGTTCTCTTGCGGGCTGCAAAATGGAACGGAGCGATAGAAATATAAGCGAGACAAGAGATGAAGAAACCAGCAAGAGAAAACGACAGAAACTGTCAGTAAAGGTTTATATGTCATGCCTGAGATGTAGATTGAGAAACTTTTAGTTCTGAAAGTTTAGTTGCATAACTTAATGTTTTTGTATAATTATTTATCTTAATATGTGCCTTAGTTTTTTTTTTGATACTTAAAGTCAAAAAATACCTTTTTTTTTGTTTTGTTTTTGCATATGAGAAAAGACTTTAAAATAAGGATGTATAACACTGTAATGCACTTAATTCATCTCCGTCAACTTTAAACTATTCCTTGTATTGTGAATAATGACAATGTTTATTTTGGATAAAATGCTGTGTACATAAAAAAAAATAAAAGTAGATTTTTCCAAAAAGAAAACCAATTAGTATTTGTTTTACATTGATGTTTAATTTAGCAAAAGTACATTTTATCCGATTACTCGATTAATCGATTACATTTTTGGTAGAATACTCGATTACTAAAATATTCGATAGCTTCAGCCCTAATGTATTAATAATGTTTTAATAGCTAAATCTAACATTTTAGTGCACAATCATAAACCTATATTCCTGCATGTCTGTGTCTATTTAATAACAAAAACAGAAGTACCTCAACACTGCATTTTTGCGTTACTATGCGCAGTCTTAATCATTAAAACCACAGAGCTGGTCTAAGCTCCACTCTGATTGGTCAGGAGACGTCTATTGACTTTCTATAACCGCAGCTCAGACACTACTGTCGACTTTAAGACATATGGCGTGGCTTTGTGTTCATGCACTTGTCTGCTATGTTACCGTTTCCAGAGGAACAGATTCCACAGGGACTACACACAGATCCCACAGAGTACAGATACAGATACACCATATGCTCTTGCTCGTTAATGAAGAATAAATAATCAGCTTCGGACGACTGCTGCCGAGTAGGAGGAATAAACTGCACGACCCTAGGTGTTTTATCCCTTTCCCCTTTTAAAGTGTTTTTTTTCCCTGTAATTTTTAGTACATTAAAGTGTTTTCTATTAATAGAAAAACCTTATTACTTCTATCATCACTATCATTATTCCTCATCTGAAACTCTTGCCTTGATCTTCTGCTGAATGTGCCGTAGGGCGTCGGCGGTCCCCATATCCGGCTCCTCCGGGATACACACCACGTCCAGCTTCATCTTCACGTCCAGCTTGACCCGCTGCTCCGCGCTCAGCGCTTTCTGCACTTCTTTCGTGGTGATCACTATGACCTCTGAGACAGAGACGACATTCAGGGTTAACACACCAAAAATCTAACCATCAAACATCAAGTCGCTCTCTAAAACACCTCATGCAGGAATTAACGGTGAAACATAGACATATATGTGAATAAAGCGAGGCATTTTAATGCAGCAACTGGTGGAAGCTGAATCACAGCCTGTCTGCAGTAATTTTGGTTCTCTTGGAAAAATCTGATATTTTCTTTCGCGACATTATGGTTGTGAGTTGCTCAGGCAATTACACAGTGCTGTACCTATTTGACTTCAACAGTGCGTGACTGCACGTCAACCGCAAATGCCGACGTCATGAGGTGAACATAGACATGAAATAACTAACTATAAATAAAACAAACTAAAAACACTATGTTCAAGCTGAAAAAAAAAAAATAACACTGTTAATTTATGAATTAAATTGCTGCACTGCTGTGGGGCCTGTGCCGGGGAGCTCGGGGAATAAGGTTGGGCACACCCTGGGTGGGTCGCTAACGCATCGCAGTGCACAAAGCATACACACACACACACACACACAACTACACACAATCACATACTACTGCCAATGTGGATAATCAATTTATTTATGAATCTTGATTCTGTTGTGCGACGATTCTTGTACAGAGTTTTGTTTATGTAATTTTTACATTTATAATAGAGATGAACCGGTCAATCAGCCAGTGACCAGAATTGGCTGCTTTTCAGTTTGATCAGCTGTTTATCCTCAGACAAAACCGTTCCTGAACCGAGCGCAGAAGCTTTCGAGTGGCGCATTTTTTGTTGCTACATTTTCAAAAATCGTGTGTTAAAGCCTTCAATCTGCCTTTTTCTCCAAACTTTCTAAGTGAATTAGTCTCAAACTCGCTCATTACACCAGTCTCAAATCACACTGAGCGTAAATCAGTCAAAAATCGAGCGCACAAACCCGAGCACTCACTTTCAAGTTTTGTTTTTTTATCTTGGTTCAATTTATGGCATAAGAAGTAACTATGCATTAATGATTGCTGAAAATATTGTGCATTTTCTTCCATTTCCAAGAGAGACTGTGTTAACATCTTCTCAATTAAAAAAATCACCAAAATCTGTTATTTATCAAGGGGTGCCTAGACTTTTGCATAAGACTGTAGGTATCATGATAATATCGTATCGTGAGGTGACTGGCAATTCCCATTTGTACTGGAAATGTCAATCATCCTATGCTGCATGTCATTGGACTGTAGGAGGAAAACGGAGTATCTGGAGGAAACCCACCAATCACGGTGAGATCATGCAAACTCCACACACACACTGAAGGCAAGATTCGAACCTCCAACCCTGAAGGTACGAGGCGACAGTGCTAGTCACGAAGTCACCTGAACAAGTTTATGTTTTACTGTTATTATTCACGTTTTTGCGATTGGAAGCACCAGTAAGGCTAAAAGTTAACTAACAAGCTTTTAATAAAGTTCCAACCTTCTTTCACTGGCCCTTAATTAAACCGAGGAGTACAAACACATTTCTGAACTATTAAAGTTTTAGCCATATCCTGGAACACATGCATTACTAACTGTATAAGGTCATATTTACTGTACGTTTCATTTACTACATCGGACCTTCCCAAAAGTCCAAGGATATTTCACAAAGATAATAATCCCGAAAGCGATACGAGCAGGGCATATTTTAGAAAACTAAACATTAATCATTAACACAGACTTCAAGTTGAAGCTGAAGATTAAGAGAGACACAAGCACACATGTAGTCAAACAGAGGCAGGGCTGGTCGCTAATTAGAAAAATGCTCAGACACGTTTTAAATACATTCGTTGTTAATTACATGCCAAAAGACCCTGAGCTCGAGCCAGCTGGAAAAGCCTTTCGTAGAATACTGCTAAAGTGCACAAACATTTTCCTGCAAAGCTGCTTACATACTGTAGTTAGTTCTGAGTAAAAGCTAACGCGGGATCTTGCTGGCCGGCCCGTTGGCTGTTAACAGGGCATACTGTGCTACAAATAAAGGTTCACACTGTGCTGCCTGCCAGGCACAAGGCCACGGCCACAAACTTCATACCAGCGGGATTAGTCAATATCAGCTAGGTGTAAAGAATAAACATTTAATTATCATTAATACCATAAAAACTGCACACGGTCCACCAGCATGTATGCCTCCTTATCCCTACTTGGCTTTAAAAATAAGTTGTTGTTGTTTTTTTTTCTCCCCTCATCTAGACTGCAGTTTCTTTCAGCTCTGCAATTAAAGCATTAGTGAACAGTAACTCAGGGGGGAAAAAAATCCTGATATTTGGGGGTCGAAAGAGAACTGAAAGCAGAACGTTCAGGATTAGCTCATGTAAACTGGGTCATGCAGTGGGTCTGGATCATCACACAATGGTATCAAGAGAGTCGGTGTCAGCGCGAGAATAACCAGGTGCATCTCTCCTCTGCAGCATTACTTTCTTCATAACTCCCCCTGGTGCAGGCCGTCTCCAATACTACAGTAAATCAGGAAATTCTTGAAGGTTTGAGTGACTCTGTCAACATAACTGTTTACTTCCAGAGTAAACCATTAGGATCTTATTTTTTTCTTTTTAAATTAAACCTGCCAGTTGGCCAAAACACAGTGTTGGAGCTGATTTTTATTTTTATGTTATACATATAATATAGAAAATGCGTGCCAAAGAAACTGCTGCAGACGTTTATGCAACATATGGAAGTGACCAATCTTGCTTCCCTAAACATTTCAAGTTGCTAATTTAAGCCATTTTTTGTAGAGATGATTTTACATGTGCCCCATTTTTCAGTCTTGTTTCAAACAATAATAATTTAAAATGCAAATTATTCATATTTCCTTATGAGTATTGATACTAACATTGGTGCAAGCTTCTAGAAGCATATGAGTATTGATACTAACATTGGTGCAAGCTTCTAGAAGCATATGACCTGTAAAAATTGTTGCTTTAAAATTAAAGCATTCTGTGCAAAATTTTTAAAAATCTGTAGTGTCAGATTCATGTTACAATATCTGAACAATTTTACATTTTAGAATACTACACTTTTTCAGGTTTATGTCTTTTTATGTTTATCTAAATTGGCCAAGTTTCATCTGAATAACAATTAAGATCAATGAAAGATTTTAATTCAAAAAAGTTACGAACACTACATAAAAGGGCATGAAATTGTATTTAGCAAATGAGTTTCTTCTTATCCAATAAAACAAAAGCACGGATCAGAAGATAAGAAGCATTAAGTATTATGAAAAATTTATTCTATGTGAAAATTCACTTTTTCACCTGGGTGAGACACTTTGTAGCACCGATACCATTTTCTGGCAGTTTGCAAGACTTCCTGCTATGTATTGAGTTTGAAAACTTTTCCCAGGTGTTTCATTTAAAGTATTTATGTTGTTTAGACCACGTTGATGTTTAACCATATACTTTACAGTGCCTTACAAATCTATCCGACCCCCTCACAGCATTCGCCATGAACAACCTCTGAAAAAAAATGTTAGAATAGAAGGGAAAACACACGTGACCCGAGGGAATCAACATGGCAGCCATGAAAACAATACACAGCCGAAACAGAGCTGGGATTCTAACTGGCAAAAAATATTATACAGTATATATATATATATATATAAATAAATAAGTCTCATTTCACATTTCATTAAATGGTGATATTCACAAATCAGGTTTAAGCAACATAAACATTTTGTTTGTTTTGGCATTAAAGCACCTAGGCATTAGAGAATTAGATTTTATGTTCAGTCCTTAGCTGTTAAAGTCATATTTCGAGCTGGCAACTTAATTTAACGGTCAGGTTCAGGAAACGCTGTTTATGTTCCGAGTTGGTTTACACACGTACTTAAGCTGATTTTCTACAGTTCACCGGCCTGATCAGATCATTAAAACCTCTTCTGACGTTGCCAGAGCGCCGCAGGAGGTTTTTTTTTTCTTTTCTTTTTTTTTTTTTTTAAACAGTGGCTAGTTCACTTCCTTTTAACACAGACCACCTTCAGAAGGATAATATTTTTTTTAAATCATTAAATCATTCCATTATAGATTTCAATTCACCCAGATTTGATATTTGTTTACATGCTCAGAGCATTTAATTAGAACATACCTTGATTCACAAACATAATTTATTCCTAAATGGTGTTTGTAACCCGATTTGGTCGTAGACCGATTCTTTTTTTTGCATAGGAATACATGTAAATAGAATTAATCACTTCTCTGTCACTATGAACTATATTTAACTTTGATTTACTGTATTTTGTTTATATCAGAAAATATACAAAAATAGTACTGCACTTAATATAAATGTTTGTTTTTTTTCTGCGCTGCACACTTGCGCAAAAGCACTGAAAAACAAAAAAAAAGGGCCTGCATAATCGTTCATAAGGTGTAGCACTCTGTTCGCCACAGTTTTGTTCAGATGACATTTCCTGGCAAAGGATTGGACGTCTCTCAACTTTGCACAAAATATTTTTTATCTTGTGCGTAATCCGGGACCGCGGACTGAGCCAAACTGATTCAGGGTGACGCACTCATGCTTTTGTCCAGCCGATAGCGGCAGCTTGGGGTGGAGGTTTCTGTGTCGTGTTCTGAAAAGGAGTTTGTGAACAGGAAAAAAATTTAGTTGAATTTGTTCGTACTTGGAGGTGTTCGTGAATCGAGGATGTACTGTGCATATACATTTATTTTTTTTTAGATGCGCAATGTGGTTTCGGCCTCGGCTGATACAGACAGCTGTTCTCCGAGTACTTGTGGCTGCTCAATAGTTCATGACTAAAATTTCCTACAGTTTTC
>JAQQZT010000001.1:26615848-26629013 GCA_030068275.1 Clarias platycephalus
ACGCAAACGCCCCGCCCCTTGCTTAAACTCCACCCCCGATTAATCGAGTACTCGTTTCTCAAACCTGTGGATTACTCAAAATGAAATATGAACAAAAATGCCCATCCCTATTCCAAACAAGTTTAAAATTATATCGTGAATACAGTGACAATGATTATTCACAAGTAGAAAGCTTTCGAGACGGTTCCCCAGGGTGGACGTCCCGGCACGTTCCCATTCCCAAGGTCAGACCCTGCAATGCTCAAAGAAATACAAAAAGAATGCAAAAATATCTCTGACCCTGCAAGCCTCACTGAGCGTGTTAAATGTTAAAGTCCATGACGGCACAATTAAGTCCTATTCACACGGGATTAGTGTTACCTGGAGATCTCTAGTCATTTGTAATGATTGCGGAGGTTGTCTGTGGTCTTGGTTGTGTGTGAATCAGCGTGTCTTGTATGATTTGACTGGGGTTGAACTTTGTTTTGCCAAGTTTTTCGTTTCGATGCCCCTTTACTCATCTCCCGCAAATAATTTCGACTTCATAGGTATTGCTCACATATCCCCCTCCTTTTTGGTTTCATATTTGTTAAATAAGTAATGGCACTGTAGAAAGAAATGTGTGTGTGTGTATATATATGTTGGTCATCTGAAGGTGTATTTGGTTAATACCAAGACTTTATTACAGACTAAGTTTTTACACAAAACACAGAATTAATTAAAAGACTGGGTACTAACCTTTACAGATGACTATACACTCCAATATATTGTGTGTGCGCGTATGTGTATGCGTGCACACTCAAAGATTTATAATAACAGTGAAACAAATACAGGGTCTCCCAAAAAAATATAAAATATGAATATCTGGGCAACATTGTGCCCCCCGGGCAAACAAAATTAAATAAACTTCATGTTGAAAAATAAAAGATTTAATTATTAAAATTCCAACGAAGTATTTAAATGGAAATAGATTTTATAATTGATTTCACAAATCTGATTTCTCCAGCACATTTCCTTTTGGTGAGTCCCTCATGTGCTCGGGGATTGTTATTGGGTAACGGAGTGTCTGGAGTTTGAGTGTTTACTGTAAGATGTGTGTGTGTGTGTTTGTTTCAGGTCCTTCAGCATGTCCGCCTGCCCTTGCTAAGCCCCAAGTTCCTTGTGGGAACAGTGGGATCAGATCCACTGATCAAGAGCGATGAGGAGTGTAGGTGTGTATGTGCGCCACCAGTGTTTTTATTTATTTGGTTTTATAGAATATGTGGTGTGTGAATCACCCTAGTATCCATCGTTACTGTGCGGATCGAGTTCAGTATCTTTAAAAGCAGCTCAGAGCGAGTTTTTCTGTCCCAGGGACCTGGTGGACGAAGCGAAGAACTACCTTCTGCTTCCTCAAGAACGGCCGCTCATGCAAGGACCTCGTACCCGACCCCGCAAGCCCATCCGCTGCGGAGAGGTGTTGTTCGCTGGTACGTGGATTATAATTGTATTAAGAATCTCAACATTTTTACTCATTAATCAGAGTGTTATTAGTAGTCATATGTGTATATATATGTGTGTGTGTGCGGGTGTTTCAGTAGGAGGATGGTGCAGTGGTGATGCCATCTCGAGTGTAGAACGCTACGACCCCCAGACCAACGAGTGGCGCATGGTGGCGTCCATGAGCAAGCGGCGCTGCGGAGTCGGCGTCAGCGTCCTGGACGATCTGCTGTATGCTGTGGGCGGCCATGACGGCTCCTCTTATCTGAACAGTGTAGAGAGGTGAGCGTCAGGGGTTTCTTTATCCAGATTGTATGCATTATTATTAGGGTCACTGTATTAACATTTAATAGTAGAGCAGTAAGCATGAAAATACAGACTTACAGAAGAGCTAGTATAACAATTCAGGAAAAGAAATAATATAAACAAGAGAAAGTGAATCTTTAACAGGGCTGTGCATATTTAAGCTCGGCTGAACATCGTCTTAAAATTTGAAAGACTTACTTTCCTTTATCACATATTTTGTTTTTAACCTGATTTTTGGGGATTTGGTGTTCTAGCTTTACATTAATAGAATTGACTTAAAAATTATGCAAACAACTTTGAGCTTTGATGGGTTCAGCTGCTTCTTCTTTATTTATTTATTTAATTTTATTTTTCAAATAATATAGGCAGACATTAAAAATATATATATTATAATAATAAAACGGAATAAATATATCAAACGAGTACAGATGTAGTAAATAAAAAAATTACGTAACATTCATCAGATCATTATACAATTTCAGAAATCGGCCTGAAATCGAAATTTTTTCTGTGTTGTAATTAGTAAGTAATTAGTAAGTAATTAAAGTCACAAAAAAAAAATGATATAATTTTGGGAGTGTTGAAGAAAATGTACATTTATGAGTATAATATTTTTCCAATAAAATAAAATTTTTCGATATATTCTATGCTATGTTTACAATGGGGGGAAAAATGACAAAATATATTGCACATAGTTAAATCAGTGTCTACATTAGATGTTGAAGAAAATAATTTCGGTAAGTCAAAATTGGATGTAATCTCATTGGTGAGGTATATATTATGGAAAACCTTGTACTTTTTACTTTGTTGGGGACACAGAATTTAAAATGTATGAACCATTTTCCCCCCCAATTACAGAATTCCAAACAAATTTTCCCCTCAGCGTAATTCATTTCTAAACACATTTCTTTTTATCACCACATTTTGGGTTATAAATACACTTGTCATCAACTCAAAAAAAAGTAATAGATGAGATTTCATTAAGTGAACAAGACCATTTGGTATAGCTTTAACAACTGTAAGAAATTCCTTATGAATAAGGGTTCGGCTTCTTGTACAGTGACGCATCATCAAGAAACTACAACAATGCTGCCCCCTGGTGTTTCTTTCCAGGTATGACCCCAAGACTAACCAGTGGAGCAGTGATGTGGCTCCGACCAGCACATGCAGGACCAGTGTGGGTGTCGCTGTATTAGGAGGTTACTTGTATGCAGTAGGTGGACAGGACGGAGTCTCGTGTCTTAACATAGTTGAAAGGTTGGTAAAACAAAACCATAATCGTTGGTAAAACAAAACCATAATCGCAGTACAAATTGAATATACAGGAATAAACTTGACCTCCAGCAAGATTATTATTTTCTTTGTGTGCACGAATAATATAAAGTGTCAGATACTTCAAAAATAAGTCAAGTGATATGACGTGGATAATCAGACATTCGATTTTTTGCCCCTGTACCCATTTACTACAGTAGTGATTTTTTATTTTTTATTTTAATTTTTTTGAAAACAGCTTTTTATTTTAAGCTGGGACGATTCTGTGCGAGATTACACGTATGATTTCATTGTTTAGGATGCTATGATCTTTAATCTCATAACATTTCTTAATATTTATTGATATCTTACTTTTTTTCTGCAAAGATATGACCCTAAAGAGAATAAATGGACGCGGGTGGCATCTATGAGCACGCGACGTTTGGGAGTGGCCGTAGCCGTTCTGGGAGGATTCCTCTACGCAGTGGGAGGATCAGATGGCACCTCCCCTTTAAATACAGGTTTGTTTTTAAAGCGCACATTGTACTACTGAGACTAGCATTAGAGCTGTGAATCATGGGTAAACTGCATGTATACGTCAAAAATAAATGGCAATCAGAATGGGACCAATGTCTAAACAACAAAATACATTTCTTTTTAAAATGCGGAATAGGACGCTCAAAAGCTACGCACAAATTTTTACTATCTAGAGAAAATCCACTACAGTGCAGAATCCTTCTGACATCAAACATGTATATGATTAAAATTAGGGGAGAAAATCGGGGGGAAAATCATAATAATAATAATAATAATAATAATAATAATAATAAGTGGAGAAGTTCTGAAAACTTTTGCTCAACACTCCAGTCCAGTAGGGGGTAGTATTGCATTAACTGCCCATAAACTTAAAAGAAGAAGCAGTGATACACTCATAAAAAGCTGTGTTTTTTTTTTTTTTTTTTTTTTTAAGTAATCAGTTTTAGACAATGTTATTAATTAATGTAGGTTTTAATAATTTAAAGTGTAAAGTTGAAAGCTGACCAACAGAATCAATTTAGTTTAAAAAAAAAATCAATTAAATCACACAACTCTAACTAGCATGTAATGATCTTAGATTATGATAGTGCAGTTTTTTCAGTTGCTGATGTCTTGATGCATGTTCACCATGTTCTGCTGAGTAATTATTCATATTCAATATATAAGAAATAAAATAAACAAGTAACAAATAGTGAGTTATGTCCTCTGGAATAATTCCCAATTTTTTTGGATTAACATTCAAAATTTAAGCTTTGCTGCCATCTTTTTTTTAGCCACGAATGTTAAAATGTTTGCTCAGATCACATTAGGAAGAGAGTGAGTCTTTGTCGTCATAATTTTTAGCTGTTTGTTAAAATCAGCCACAGTGACATCTGACCAGTTTCTGAACGCTACATCCGGATTACTGGCACTTACTTAAAACCAGTTTTGTAAAAAAAAAAAATAGTAATTTAAATATATGGTTTCTCTGTCTGCAGTGGAGAGGTATAACCCTCAAGAAAACCGCTGGCACACAGTATCACCAATGGGCACGCGGCGGAAACATCTGGGCTGCGCCGTCTACCAGGACATGATCTACTCGGTCGGAGGCCGAGACGACACCACAGAACTGAGCAGCGCTGAGCGATACAACCCGAGAACCAATCAGTGGTCTCCTGTGGTTGCCATGACGTCCCGGCGGAGTGGGGTAAGCATTTGGGGGGAGGGGGGGTTCCTTTGCCTCAAGCTTAGGAGCATAAGGGAGTTTTTACATTTCACCATCTACAAATGCACAAAAAAAAAAAGTCAGTATTTTTGATCAGTATTTTTATTCAGAACACAATCGTTCCGCGCTCGGGAACCGTGTCTGCAATTGCTGGGGGAAAAAAGTGGGTCTTGAGAATGATACTGCGTACTTTGGCACAGATTGAATTAGATATGGAAGCAAATCGTACCTGAACATGGAAGTGGACGTGATGTCACCAGTGCTGTCGTTCTCCTCAGAAATCTCTGTCAGAAATCTCTCAGCAATCTCATCCTCTGACTTGCACAGCCATAGCTGATTTCTTTTTATTTTTTTTTCTGAAATACGTTGAAAACTCATTACGAATGAGTTCCGTCCCAGGAGCACGTTTGTAAGTCGAATTTGTTCTTAAGTCCGATAAAGTGAGTCTTATGCCTTTGATGCGAAAATATACAATGTAAAGCATACCAATCCACTTGACTAAATCTCTCCCCTTTCCCCACACTGCCATCATGTGGCCAAAAAGGGTAACCAGGCCTAAGGAAATGAATCTCACAGTGAAATGTTGTCTCTGCGGCTTTGAATTGCGAGAGGAATCCCGGGCGCCATTTTGTCTGAGAGCTGTTTTCCACTGTATTGGACTGTGAACTTGAGGATTTTTCTGAATTAGGATTATTCACCATCAGAACAGCTTTACAGGACAGCTATTTTCTATAATCAAGCTCAAAATAAAAGGTGCCTAGTGTGAACGTCCCCTAAATCTCCAGTAACGATGTGTTTGTGGCTTTTAGGTGGGTTTAGCTGTGGTGAACGGCCAGTTGATGGCGGTCGGTGGATTTGATGGCACCACTTACTTAAAGACGATAGAAGTTTACGATCCTGACGCCAACACGTGGAGGTAATTAAAAACACAACATGATTTCATAAACATGGTAAATCAAATGATTGTGGTGAACCTTTATGGTGAATATTCTGTGCGTCTCCTCTCTCTAGGCATTACGGAGGAATGAACTACAGGAGATTGGGAGGCGGGGTCGGCGTTATCAAAATGACTCACTGTGAATCACATATATGGTAATGCCCTCCTCCGACCCCTCACAGATGCCTCACTATAGCTTGTGCCTCTCATTTGAGACATTAAGAAGGAAAAAAAAAAGACTCCATTGTGTAAGACTTTTGCTTCACATCTAAAGCCAATGAGATCATCAAGGAGAGGTTGAACATCTGCAGCTCTTGTGTTCCGTGAAGACTTCCACGTTCAGGGCTGGATTTCATCGCTCTTTCATAGGACCTGCACACAGTTAAAGGCTCACTTCTATACGAGAGAGAGACAGAGCAAGGACTCTCACTGCAGCAGCATGGTCCTGTTACAAACAGGGGGGAAAAAAGTCACATGTTAAAAGTACACTTCCCTGGAAGGATCTGTACTGCCTAGTATTTGTGATTCATTATTATTTTTTTTCTTTTTTTAGGGATGGGGTGCAGTGGTCAAATATAAGCTGATACTTTGCCAGGTAGCATCACAGCCTCATGCTCATGTGGACAGTAGCTTGTCTAAACGGTGTTTTTATTTAATCTTATCAACTGGATGCACTGTGATGATTTTTTTTTTTTTGTCTTTGTGTAGGTTTTTTTTTTTTTTTCTTTCCTAAATAACTTTGTCCCCGTCAGCCATGGATTGAACAAAGCATGGTACAGTGGTGCATATGAAAGCAGTAGAAGCAATAGAAGCCTTTCTAGTTTCTTTAAGGTGCAAATATGGATAAAGTTGCATGCAAGTCAGTTTTCAAAAGCGGTTTCCACCATTTCAACATTATTATAATTTTTTTTTTTTAACTTTAATGTCATATGATGCATCAGTCTGTGCACTTTAATACAAGAAATTATTTTTTTTGGGTCACTGTTTTGTTTCAAACACAGCGAGACAATATTGACATTAAACAAAATGTTGGTGGATTTATTATGCATTTATATTTTGAGTGTGTTACACATGCTGGTTAATTATTATTATTATTTTCCCCCTCCCCCCCTTCCAGAGAAGCTACAATAAAATGGTTTCCAGGGCTGTACATGCTCTTTGTTGAAATGTTGATTTACTTAATAAAAGGGATGCATTTTGACCTCTTGAACTGTTTACACCTGAGTGCAAATGTGTGACGCTGACTGTTTATCAGAATGCTTTAACATGAATGTTATTCCACAATTTAAAAACTAAAAAAAAAAAAAGTTTTTAAATTCCACATATTTTTGTCCTCAAGGGTCCTCTCCTCTCTTCCTGAATGAGCTCATTACATGAACAATGGAGAAGGTGAGAGTAGGAGAGAGAGTCGTTAGGCAGCGGGGAGGAGAGATTTGTTTTTTAAAAAAATCCAACAATCAAAGGGAGATTAGGGAGAGTCGTTAAGATTTAACGACCAGAGAGAATAAGGGGGGAGTCCACTTGTGTGCCTGTCCTTAAAGAGAGGTCTTGATGGATGGATGGATTAAAGGGCAGCATGAAAAATAGGAGATGGGTTGTGCCTAAGACCATCTCTCTTGGCTTCTTTTACACCTCTTATGAACCATCTATCCTCTCTGTGCCAGATTTGTACAGGTATCATCTTCAAATGTGATTCAAGTACACGCGTGCTGATGCCGAGATGTTTCTTTTGCACTGCTACATCCTCCTGTGTAGAGGTTGTGAACACTCGTCACTGCACCGGACCACAGTGGAAGGGGGTAGCTCAGTGGTTAAGGAGTTGATTGGACGGTTTGGGGTTCAAAACCCATAACCACCAAGCTGCCACTGTTGGCCCCTTGATCAAGGCCCTTAACCCTCAACTGCTCATGTGTGAGATGTAATTGTCTGCTAAATGCCATAAAGTTAAATATTCTATTTCTCTTATATTTCCATGTCCGGTCTTTGGGGTGGATGAGTCTCCAGGTGCGGTCCAATTGGCCTGACGTACCCCGCAAAGTAAACTTAATGGTACTCAGTCCAAACTGCAGGGAGCGAAAATGTTTGTCAAAGGAAACTGCGAACGGTGTAGGGAACGAGTGAACAACAGATCTTCACTTCATGGGAAAAGGGAATGAAAGTTCATCAGTCACTTGGACTCACTTGAGCATGAAAAACGGAGCTTTAAAATGGATTTATATATTTATTATCGAGGATGACATTAATAGGACACAATTTAAATTTTAATTTAATCAAGAAATCTGTATTATATAGGCTAGTAAATTTTTAAAAAAAAAATCAAGCTCTACATCTTTAATCAATTTACAAGTTCAATAGTACGTTTTATAATGGTATCCATTTTTGTTTCAATAAATATTCAATATTTAATGTCCGTAATGTGAAATATCCACAGCAGTAGCAACAGTTATCTGATGTGCTTCTGTCACCATGGTAACACACACAAGTAGCAACATCTGCGCTGATGACTTCGCATCATATTCCATTTATTTCACAATAAACACACAAACACCTAGACACCAAGTATGGTGGTTGGAAGGTACGGCATCTTTAAAGGACATTTATAAAATATAGCATTACATTTTTATTTGCTACAAATCACATCAACGTCTCTCAGTGAAAATGGACTAAAGGTGGGTTTATTGTTTTGCTGGATACAGAAGCCAACAAGACAAACAGCCTGAAATGGACAGAGCACATTAATTATTATTATTAGCAGCTAATAATTTACACTCAGTGTAGGTATGAAGTGTAAAAGCGGAAAAGAACATGGTAAATATTACACAGAAAAAAACTAACAAAAAAAAAAAAAAAACTTGGGCTATTTACAGACAATATACATGAATTAAAGATGGAAACTAGCTGTGATCTAACTGGGTGTGGAAACAGAATTATTTCATAAACCTCGATATTGTCTGTGTCTACTCGTGGCTAAAAAGTCAGTGGTTTACAAACAAAGGATTCATGTAAAAGGTACATCTTCACAGCTGAAAGACATGTAAATAAATACAATTTTAAGATTTGTTCTTGTACAAAGAGAGTACAATATGTTAGGTCAAAAGAAAAAAAAAAAAAAAAAAAAAAAATGTACAGACAAAACAGTGAGGCAGGGAAGTTAAACAGGTGTTCGGAGGAGAGCACACTCTGTTAGCAGGGTCAGTAAGGTGCTGATGTAGTCACTGCTGCTGATCTGAAACAGACACACAAACAAACATCACTCACGTCTCAATAAAACATCGTCTATAAGACCTTTCACTAGAGACCGTACACATCATGGGCTAAGGACAAGGACGCTGCCGCACAATCCTGAGAGACATGAAGGGAGGAATTCTCACGGCACATTTGAGAATGAAGACAAGTTAATAAGATTTACTCTCCCCTACAACCTTTATTACATTAGAAACAACACCAGCAAGAGATACGGCCTGACTGAGGAGGATATTTCACGGCCAGAATTCGGTTTATCTGGTCTAAAAATGCTTTCTATTGTGAAATCCGTCGACCGGTTTGTGCCTGGTTTTAAAATGTTAAAAATACTACCCAAATGTAATCTTTGAGAATCGCATCAATTCAGGAAACTTTCAGAGATCAGATTATTAAAGATGATGCATGAATATATTTGAGCTAAAATTTCAATTAAAGCAAGTTCACATCATTATTAAATTATGAATTTGTTCATGGACATGCACAACATTATGTTCTACATTATAAAGCAATACTGAAGGCGACCAAAATATGTAATATCCTCTGAACAGTTGTATGAACTCATGATCTATAAAGTCTTCATAACGGCTCTAATCTGAGGTGCTGTTTTATTAATTGGTGATTTCTTAGGTTGGTATCTCTAAATGAACAATAGCATCTGCAGTAGAGGAAAGTTTTGGTCTCACTTTCCTGGGATGGTCTTCATGAGAGATCGTTCCATCGTGGTGCTTGATGGGTTTTGCAAATAGACTGACCTTCAGGTCTTAAAATAACAGCTGATTTGTTTTAGTTGTTGTTAAATAATTCCAAATGAGTTCTTTAAAAATTATTTTAAAAAAGTTTTGAAATCCCCAGTAATTGTCGTAGAATGTTTTTTTTTTTACAGATTTATTTTCTACAAAGAAATTTGCAAGAGATCCCAAACTTGAGAGCGGTAGTGCATTTTGTTTTTGGCACTGGATTGGTTAATTAACAGTCCTTTCTGTATTAAATGGGGTGTAATGGAGCAGGGAAAAACCCCAGGGCACCCCAGAGCGGCAGTAATACATTCGGCCAAGTCAGTTATTTTTTTTTTTGGCATAAGGATTTACTGCTGCATTTTCTTATAAACCACCATCACCAGTGTATTGCCTTCACTATGATCCGTGTGTTTATAAGATCAGGAAACTGGACCAGCAGTGTACGTGGGAGGGGGACAAAAGTACATACGTGTTTAAAAGTGATCTCCGTTCACGATGTTTCTCAGAGATATTTTGAATGTTCCTGATGGGAAACCCTAGTACGGTGTTACTAATAAACTCGTAGATCATGACGTCGTACCTACCTTGATTTTGCCGTGATGGTGAGCGGACCCGAGAGACGTGGAGACCTTCATGAGCGTCCCGGCCGACAGGTAGATCTTAAAATGTCTGAAAAGGTGAGTCTCGAGTCCGTTCATAAACCGCTGCACCTCGTCAACGTGGATCCTGTCGTCTGCACCGTCCTCGGCGTGGATGCTGTTCCACAGCTCCCAGGCGTCCTGCGGGTTCACTGTGTATGTGATGTCCAGCGGGGGCTGCGAGGGCATGGTCCAGGTCAGCCTTAGGAACCTGATATTGGTGCTGGGATGGCAGCCGGTCCAAAGAGCAGCCAGCCAGTTCAGAGTGGTGGAGTTCAGAAACAGAGCGCCGAAATTACAGTCGAAAGTGCGTTCGAACCAGGACTTGACCAGAGAAGTCAGGGACTCGGAGCCGCTGCTGCAGAACAGAGGGAGGCTGACGAAGTCGGGGGGAAGCGACTTCACATACTCGCAATCGCCGTTCACGCAGGTCAACCAGCCGCGCCACACCGATTTCAGAGCGTCTGCCCCAAACGCTGGTTTTGAGTGAATCTGAAAAGAAATTAAATAGGACAGGAGATCACTCACTCACTCACCGTCTATACTGCTTTATCCTGTGTTCAGGGTCATGGGGGACCTGGAGACTTAGGGCACGAGGCGGGGTACACCCTGGACAGGGTGCCAATCTATCGCAGGGCACACACACCATCTTGATTCACTCAATGTTTAAATAACATTCGGACCTACCAGAACTCAGCAGTACTGTGATGTCAAAGATACATATGTGCGCTCTACACGAGTCATTACATTGCATTAAAATCTCTCTTGTTCATTTACCTGAATGAAAATGGTCTCTGCATCTTCCTCGGTTTCTGCTATTCCAGCGACGGTGGAGATGGTGACCCTGAAGCCTGCCTCCAGTCCCACCTCGACAGCGACCCCCTGCTGCTTCTCGGCTATGATGAACGCTGTGAGGTGTTTGGAGTATAATTTCAGCTGTGTGTATCGGAAGCGGTACAGCGGGGTGACATACGCCAGCTTCCACTCATGTTTCACCAGAAGGGCCAGTTGCTCTGGGTCCACTTTACTCTGCAATGTTCAGACACATACAGTATTTGCTTATAAGACTCTTATTGTCCCCCCCCCACGTAAAAACTTACAAAAGTAAGTCATTCATTTAACAGACGAAGTGAGTATCTGAGGTACACATAATAAACATTTGTGCAAATTTTTTTTTTAATTTATTTCAGGTTGGTATGTACAATTGTTAGATGGATGTTGATCAGCGTGTTTGTGCATGCGTGTTTTTCAGTTCAGTCCCAATGTTACTGGGGTAGTTGAGTTTATCGGAGTGATTTGTATGTGTAATGTGTGCATGTTTATCTGTCCAGACCCTTTTTGTTGAGGAGATGAACAATACACAGTTTATGCAAGCAATACAGTGTTTTACTTACCAGGTTCACCTGACAACACAAGCACACTTAACAGCTTGTTTAACTCTCTACACGACATCAAATACTGGATGGCAGAGAACTTTTTACCAAAGCTATTTTATTTGGTCCTCCTAGCCTTACTTCTTATCAAGACAATGTGCTCGGTCCCCTGTTTAACATTTTGCACAAGGAAACGTAGCATATTTTTGGACACATCTTTAACAAGCGAGAGAGTAGTGTTGCAAGGAGCAGCTTTTATCAGTTCAGAACAATATCCAAGTTAAAGCTCATTCTATCTCAGAAAGACCTGGAAACAGTCATCTATGGTTTTATCACTTTCAGTCCCCAGGTTCACTTCTACAAAGCACATTTGTGCTATATAATAAAATTACTTGATTGGCCTCACTAAAGCTCATCACTGGGAACCTAATCAGGAACCTCTAGGCACAATGGGCAATTTGGAAACTCCATTGACACCAATATCATGAGTGTCTGGATGCAACAAGCCCTGGGAGCACATGCAAACTGAAAATATCAAAACCTGAACACCACAACGCACACAGACCCAGAGAGGGCAGTAAGATTTCAGTCACTTACTATAATATTGCAGGACCTGGCAGCTCCTCTGCTGGTTGGGATCCTGTGGCCGAGAGCTGTTAAGTTTCCTGGTGTCTGCCAGAACAGAGACGGATTCTCCATACAACTGCGTCCATAGCTCTTCCTCCGGGTTACGGGCATGTTAGCCGGGGTGTTAACAGCACTGCTAAAAAAAGCAAAGAGAAGAAATAAAGGCGTTAAGACTATATTTAACCCTGAAAAAAAAAAAAAAAAAAAAACCTGTTGTGTTAGCGATCCTGACCATTCAACAAAACAAGAACAACTGTTTACTGAAAAGACAAAGACCACACACAGCCTAGAACCGCTCTCCACTAGAACTCCTCTCGACCGGAACCACTCTCCACTAGAACTCCAGAACCGCTCTCCACTAGATCCGCACTCCACTAGAACTTCCAGACCCGCTCTCCACTAGAACTCCAGAACCGCTCTCCACTAGATCCGCACTCCACTAGAACTTCCAGACCCGCTCTCCACTAGAACCGCTCTCCACCGGAACTCCAGACCCACTCTCCACTAGAACCGCAGTCCACAGGAACTTCCAGAACCATGATCCACTAGAACTCCAGACCCACTCTCCACTAGAACCGCAGTCCACAGGAACTTCCAGAACCATGATCCACTAGAACTCCAGAACCACTCTCCACCAGAACCACTGTCCACCAGAACCCCAGAACCGCTCTCCACCAGAACTCTTCTCAACCAAAACCGCTCTCCACCAGAACTCCAGAAGCGCTCTCCACTAGAACTCTTCTCAACCAAAACCGCTCTCCACTAGAACCCCAGAAGCGCTCTCCACTAGAACCCCAGAAGCGCTCTCCACTAGAACCCCAGAAGCGCTCTCCACTAGAACCCCAGAAGCGCTC
>JAQQZT010000001.1:26633519-26643659 GCA_030068275.1 Clarias platycephalus
TGCCTCAAAGCAGCTTCACACAATCAAAAGAAATTATTTTGTATGGAATGTGAATGTGTATGAGTCAAAATGGTCATATAAATAATTTTTTTTTTAAAAATAGGCAATAATAATAAAAAAAATGCATTTCTCTAGGGAAATGTTATATCGCAAGAAATATCGTTATCGCAATATTCAACAATAATATCGCATATTTTTCTAATATCGTGCAGCCCTATTCTTGAGTCATCCACCATCATTTTGTGGCTTTTGTAAAGTATCGGTTCAGGCATCGTTTTGGCACCGGTACCGTTTTAAAAGTATCGATTTGGCACCGGTATCGAAAAAAAAATGAAACAATACCCAACCCTACTGATACTTGATAATTCCTTCATTAAAGAACTGTCTCACTTTTTTTGTCACAATTGTGTGGATGGATTTTGCCTGAATTGCTGATACCTGCTGATGCCGATATTCAGTATAACCGCACTCTTTCTTACAGGGCATTGATGAGTAGATATCTGGTTATAAAACCCAACTTGGTGTATTGTTACTGTGTAGCCCAAGGTTATGGTGGCTTCAAGAGTTCAACGTGTCGACTGTAGAGAAACCACTGGAGTCTACAGTGATTTTAAGATTGAGAGAGAAATTTTCTACAACCATAACCAGAAAGGTTTTATATATTTTATAGAACTAAAATAAAACATGGGCTTGTCGTTAAAATCTTAAACGTTAGCGCTCTACTACTGACTGTTACGAGAGCAGTGAATGCTTTCCAAATTGCTAAAACCCTCCTCACAGAATCTCCAATATATTCCAGTATTTTACATTTTCTTTGTTAACCCGAAGCACATTTACTTACTGTAAAGTTGCTTTACGTAATAAATAACGCGCGACAGGCGGCTGCGCTGTTATGTAACAGAACAGTCTGGAGTGTGTTATTTTGCTTATATCACTCGATCACAATGTTTAAATTATTAAAAGTGACACAGTGCTCGTTGTTTTAGAATAAAAGTGGTTTGTAGTTAGATTCGATAATGATTTAAAAAAAGGTTTATTACCTATTCTTACCCATGTATGATTTAGCTGCGATACACAAACATGTCCTCACTGGTTTTAAATCACATCAACGATTAGATGTTTCAAAAAAGTTTCAAGTTTTATTTAAGTTTACTTTAAGTTATTAAAGTTTACTTCATATGCACAGTAAAGAAACCGGTTGCCCCAGTACAATGAAATTCTTTGCTGTCTCCACGAAAAAATTAAATAAAATAAGTATCGGTATATAAAAAACAATTAGATAAAAAATATGAGAATATCAAAATATATACTGTAAACAGAGACGTAGTGTGCAAATTCCATAAAGTGTATGAAAAAGTCTGCAATAAGTTTGAGTAAGTCCTCAGTGTATAAATAAATAACATTATAATAGAACAACATGGTTTGGAAACCAATTATTATCTTAATTATAATTTCTCTAATATATAGTTTCTCTAGTAGCAGCTCATATATACTGGTACATATTTATACAGCATTACTATAAGATATTACTTGAGGAACTATAAAATATTAGAATGAGCACATGTTCCACAGAACTACCAGTGAAGTAATGGAACCCTTTCAGCCAATCAGATTCGAGCTTTTTATCATGCTGTGGTGTAAAGAATATTGATCAACACCTTCTTTCCTCCTGTATTTTCTCATGCGAAAGTGCAGGCTCAGAAGGCAGGTCCACCTGTGGTATGGTAAGACCCTGGCACTGGTACCTCTCTATTTCTCTCGCTTCATCATGGGATTCAACCTGAAGTACTGAGCTGCCCCAGATTGATTTTTTTAAAAGACGTCCTGTTGGGTGTCGATTTGATCCTGGTGACATCCTGACGTCCTGCGGTTTAGCCATTTTCACTCTAACACCATGAGCATAATGTATTCCAGATTTATGCAGCACTACAAAGCTAATGAGGTCTCTCTAAAAAAGAAGAAAGAAGAAAAAAAAACACCAGAAAGATTGGTGCAACGTAGCGTTAGCGCTTTGAAGATTGTGGGATGAAACGTTTCAACATTTTGCAAGTTGAATCCGTCTAACCAATCATGTTCCTGACAGAATCCACTAACCGTGGATTAACACATTACTAATTCATACCACTTTAAAAAGTAAAATTATAATAAATATTCATTCACATTTTGCAGCATCTGTCAGGAGTAATAACATAATTGGACTAATCAGGAATAATCACGCTTTTCATTCAAGGTTATTATCAAAACAAATGTGCATTAAAAAAATCTCATTAGCACTTTTTTTTTTTTTTTTGGGTGTTGTGACTTTCAGAACATGTCTACTGGAGAAATTGAAGTGTGTGCTGAGAGCCTGGACGTGTTGAACACCTGCCACAAACTGCCTTTTGAGATTAAGGACTTTGTCAAGGCAAGTTGTTTACTGCGAGGAAGCTCATTTCATGCCTAATTTCTGAAAGCGTTCCATTATATTGTTTTGCCGTCATGGGGAGTTAGCATTTTGAGTTTTCCCATTAGGTTATCGTGGGCCTTCCCTGCAGTGCATTCATTTGTCATTACGTTATTTAAAGACAAATGTTTTGGCTTGTTCTCACAAAGTTCCACAAAGTGTTTCTACATAAATTACTGAAGACAGATAGTTTCACGTCTTTCACTAAGCTAATTATTTTGTCGCATTTATCCTAGGGGTGGGAATCTGAGCAATACGTTATCATAGTGTGGCTTTTATACTGGCACGTTTCACATCGTGTATGTTTTGTTGCGGCAGAAATCAGAAGCTCTCCGGATGCAGTATCGATATCTTGATCTTCGGTCATCTCAGATGCAGTATAATCTGAGACTGCGATCGCGACTTGTGATGAAAATGAGAGAGTACCTTTGCAATTTGCATGGTAGGACTGTAATTTAAACTACTCTCTCTCTCAACAAACCCTGTCTGTGTTATAAGAATTTATAATAGCATTTCTTTTCTTCCCCCTCAGGATTCGTTGACATAGAGACGCCGACACTGTTTAAAAGGACCCCTGGGGTAGGTTTTCTCCCAAAATTCATTTAAGAAGATCGAATAATATATCTAGTAGGCATACATAAATAACACTACTACTTATCACACAGTCATTTTACCTGCATTCCAGCTAGAAGTAGGCGGCATTCGCTACAAATAATGGTCGTCCAATACGGACAACAGTGTAAGGATGTCCGTTTTCCATGTTCCAACATTCTGCATACTAGTTGTGACCATAAAGTGTGACCTGAATAAAACCGGGACTTCATAACTAGAGCTGTCAATCAATTCATCAATTCAGTTAAATTTTGAGGAGTTAGTAGGACTAAAGATTAGCTTATTTGCAGGATTTAAAGTTGCATGAAAATGAAAATTACTGAATGTATCTACTGTAACATAGTTGTCATGTCATACAAAGTGATAATCTTTTTCCCTGCCAACCTACAGCTCCAAACTGAAGGCCAGTAGGTGGTGGTATTGCACCAATTCATAAACCTTAAAGAAGAAGATAGACTCTTAAAACACGAGTATTTGCAGAGCACTTTGTATTTTCTGTAAAAACTGTGGTGTATTTTAAAGGGGTTTATCAAGTACTTTAATAATTTAAAAAGTGTGATTCGATTCCGAATCAAACAGTGAGCCAACAGTCCAATTAAATGAATCAACCACCAAAAAGATTGATTCAATTGCATAATTGATTAACTCTCACAGCGCTGTACATAACTGTCCATTCAGGTGAAGAATAAATAAGGACTAAATCTTGATATGAGGTGTTCTAGAAAAAAATAAACCAATGGATGCTGCTATTAGCCCAAAATTTTTTATTCCTCTTATTTCACAGCAATTTTTCATATTTTAATTTATTGAAGAATTACATCATACAGGCAAAAAAAGGCTGTTCCTGTTATAGAAAAATAAACACGATTCAACAAAGATCTAATTTAATGTATAAATGACTAATAAGAAAAACATGATAAGGTCACTTTCATTCTAGAAGTTCAGCATATGGATAATAGGTAGAGAAAAAAGTACTACAGTGTGCAGGTGAAGAGGTTTAAGAGGTGCACAAGAGTTTAAGTTCATGCTCAAGGAGTGTTTATTGGTAATCCGGAATAAAACGCAAACATAATTGTAATGCGTACAAGCTGGCAGAATTAAAAATCAGGGCTTAGACATAAACCCTGTAGCTGAGTTAGTGAAAGCAAGAAAGCACAGAATAAAAATGGTACGATTAATGCCCCGAATTTATGCACCGAGAGGTAGAGATACAACAGTTGACTACATAAAAACTCACAATTTAACATACACGTCAGTGTAACGCACACAAGAAAGACTGGTGGATTGAGATTCTGTGTTTAACTGTGGTGGGTATATAGATGGTCTTGGATTAGCATGTCTGAAAGTGCCGATAACCCCGTGCTTAAATCGAATTCAGCTAAACAGATGTGATTAATCCCAGAGAACTCGGTCTAAGACCTGGAGCACTTTATAATTGAAATGTGCATTGATTTGTTTTTGTATTTACAAGCCACCTATTACATTACATAAAGAGATCAAATGACCAGAAGCAGCCAGATGACCGTGTGTCATGCTTGCTTTAATCAGGAAGCGCTGCCTTGTTTGCTTTGTATTTAATTACTAATTATCTGTGATTAGGAAAAGCATAACCTCGTGATTGACCCGATACGTCCATGCATCATTAACCAGTCGTGGTAGCACTGTTTCACTTCACCTTCTGGGTTAATACAGATCCTCACCCGACGTTCTTTTTATTTATTTATTTTTTGTATATTGCACTTACATACTTTATATGTACAGGTGCAAGAAGATTATGACTAACACATCGACTCGAAAAAAAAAAAACCACACAAAAAGAGCCACAGGTCTGACTGAAAGCTTTACTTCTCCAAAACATGCAGGCGCACACAGAGGATATAAATACACAGACTAATGAAGGGTAACAAGAAACAGGTGAGAACAATTAATAACCATGGCAACAAGGCTAACAGGAGCAGGAAATGATGACCTTATATGGAAAATGAGCTGGAAAAATGGTACAGATGGTGTCAGAATCAGGGCAGGCATGAAATACAGCTTATTATATTTAGTCATACAGGATAAATCTAAATATGACCAAATCTGACCCAGTCTACAGTTTTAATTACGTTCTTAATTAAAGATCTATCGATTTTTATTTTATTATTTTTTATTTATAAATATATATTTTTTTAATCGATCGATTTAAATTGTGTCAGTATTTTTTCTTACTCATTAAACTTTAAAACACATTTCGACTTTACTTACATGTACTGTTACTTGTTAGGGTGCCAAAGAGTTTGTGGTGCCATCTGGAGAACCCGGGATGTTCTACTCCCTCCCACAGAGCCCCCAGCAGTTCAAACAGCTTCTGATGGTGGCAGGTCTGGATAGGTAAGAATGCACAACATTCGGCTCCACCGGAGCCGAAAAACTAATAGTTTGGTCACAGTATAGTATTTTACTTCAGCCGTGATGTAGTACAGGAATTCCCAAACTTTTTGAGTCCACACACACTTAACTCACTCTGCCTCAGTGTGATCCATGGGTTTGCTTTCCGGAAATAAAAAAAGTCATACTCGTGTGTGTGAGTGAGTGAGTGTGTGTGTTTTTCAGAGCTAAAATTCCAGCCTCACACAAGTGTGTAGACAGGCAACAGTGTTCTTAATGCAGCTGCAGCAAGTTATCTTTTTATCTTTAATCCAGAAAGCTGCAGCATGAAAACTCATAATTTCTTCATTTTTGCTAATGTTAGCTAACATAACACATGCGCCACTGGACCCCTCACCTTTGACCTATGTTATGTTGTCTTAATAAACTGTATTTATTGCGTTTCAATCTGGTTTAGTTAAAGAACGATTAAGAATTTAAACAATATTTTATGTAATTAGAAATTTAAAATAGACAATTTCTATTTTAGGGAAAAAAGTATTGAGACAAAATAATGAGTAGTTTGTGAGCCTGTGATGTACTGTAGTATATGACGGTGAACCATGTCCCGAGTTAATTATCTATAGTGAGGAGTAAATACTGACATTAAACACACGAGATTAGCCTAGCTACTGATTTGAACTTGCCCTTGAATTCAATTTATATCAAGCTCCAGTACTACTGTCTGACAATACCTTTTTACCGCAATATTATTTTGAACATGTTTAGTGTAAATACTGAATATACTGTATGACTAATGATCTGTGAAATTCCGTTTAACAGCAGTGTTGATATATAAATATGAAACTATAAATGAGGTTATTACATCATTGCTGAAGTAAGCTGGGTGACCCTTTAAACAAATATTTTTTTTTTTTACGAGCGAGAACATCGAGTTATTTTTATTAGCCTACTTCTTGCACACACATTAGGATTTCATGACCTCGATTTAATGGAAGCCCGATATTTAAGTGGAAATCTCGAGGTTACATTCACATTAATCGTGCACTTCACATCAAATGACGGTGCACTTCTACTGCATCTCTCGACAGCTTTTTCTGAAGAGTTTTTCCATCAGTGCCTAAGCTTCACGCTTTTTGCCGCTGTCAGCACACATTAGAAGGGTGCTCCCGGTGCTTAGTGCAGAAAGAGGATGTCTGAGAAAGCTGGCAGCTGGATAATAAGGAGGAAAGCCGTATTGTAATAAGTTAGTGCATAATATTCCTATACGATGCTTTTTTAAATGTTTGCCAATATTTTTTATCTTGCTTATGATACGTTTGACAGCAAGAAGGTAGTCTTTTATTGTTGATACTGGTTTATTGTCAAAAAGGCGTATTGTCATCTCGCCCAGTTCTTTTATGTGTCTGGTAAATATATTCATCAAGAAAGATTATACATTGCATGGTCAAAAAAAGTTACCATTTGGATTAAAATAAGCAAACACCTAAGTGCCTTTAAATAGGATAATTTCTGCAGTGCATGGTATGTTTCTTTTCACCCTAAATGATGCAGTAAGAAGCTTCTCATTTCTTTAACAACCATCTTGGAAGACGAATATAAAAAAAAAAAAGAGTACTTTAAAAAGATAAAAATGTATCTGTCATATCTGAGCTAGTCAGCTAATTAGGCCTCTTAGTTAGCTAGCTGGTTCCAGTAGCGTTGTGTTGTTAATTTATGTTGTTGCATATATGTAGCACCTTGGCTCTGGAGGAACGTTGTTTCGTTTCACTGTGTCCTGAACTGTATATGGTTGGAATGGCAACTTGACTTGACTTGACCCAAGGTGGTGCCAAAGATGTTACTGTGGTTCCTTAGGGTCTGCATCAAGCAATGAAAACAACTAAGGATATTATTGAAAGTACTGGATTTGAGTTAAGAATTGTACAAGACATTATGAAAATTATTAAAATGTCCAAAAAGTCACTGCCTGGATTTAACTAAGCAAATAGTTAATATCCTTCCATTGGATAATTACTGCAGTTATCTTCTGTAACACTAACTGATGCAGTGAGTAGCTTCTCATTCTTTAAACAACCATGAAAGAAAGATGTTACTCTGTTTCAGAAAGGTCAAATTGTTGTTCTGCATCAAGCAAAAAAAAAAAAAAAACAACAACTAAGGAGATTGCTGAAACTTAACTTAATTAAAGAATTTAACTAAGATATGTAAAATATTTTTTTTTACATTCACTGGATGTTAATAATAGGATAGTAATAATAGGATAGGGGGTGAACCATCATGAAGAAATATGGACGGAAAAACATCCTGCGTGATCACTTAAAGATAAAAAAAAAACAATAAAACAAAACAAAACAAGGCTATGTCTAATAGTGAATGTAAGAGCATTTTTTTCTTAATCTGAATTTCCACATGTACAAACAGGAAGAGAATTAGAATATATGACATCACATTATATAGTATAATTAAGTGGTTTGTTGGAATTAAGAAAAGAATAAAAAGGGACGATCAGCATGAACACAGCTCAGGATATGAGAGTACTCTTACCTTGCACAATGAGGAGATGACCTGTCTCCATTTTTTTTTTTCTGGTTTTGTTTTGTTGCTGTTGTCTTAATTGAACTGCAAGTGCATCTAAATAAATTTATTATCGTGGAAAGTATTTCCCCCCCTTTTTTGTAATTAAATTCAAAAAGTGATATATTCATTACACATTAAGTGAGATTTTCACCTTTTTTGTTTTAATTTAAATAATTACAACTTACTGCTCACTCAAAATCAAAAATCCACTATTAGAATACTGTGGTATAATATTTCATTCAGCAAGCTGTGGTCACTTGTCTTTTCAGTTGAAAAATATATTTCAGAAATGTATCATGATGTCCAAGTCTTTCGAAATGTCCGATTTCATGTCTGATTTTCCGTGTGTGATGTAACCTCAGGTACTTTCAGGTGGCACGCTGCTACAGAGACGAAGGCTCCAAGCCTGACAGACAGCCTGAATTCACACAGGTAATGACCCAGCGAGTTTGGCTCCGAATGCCAGGGAATGCTGTGATTTATCTTTCTCTTCCTCCCACACACTTCTTCTAGCTGTGCTATTAGCCTAGAGGAGAAACTTTAATTAGAATAACAGAAAGAAAAAACAGCTAAAAAAAAGAAGTCTTCTGCACTTGCAGGTGGACATTGAAATGTCTTTTGTGGACGCGTCTGGAATCATGACTCTAATTGAAGGCCTGTTGCAATACTCCTGGCCAGAAGACAAAGGGACGATCAGCACCCCTTTTCCCTGCCTGACATTTGAGGAAGCCATGAAAAATTATGGAGTGGACAAACCTGACACTAGATTTGGAATGAAGGTCAGTGTGTGTTTCTTATTTATATACTGGTTTGAGAAAATATGCGGTACTTCATCATCATCATCATCATCATCATTATTCTGTGACTTTTTATTCCCCTCCGCATACTGTTCCACCCCTAGATTAAGCAGATTCCTGTGATGTTTTTTTTCCACCAGTACAGAATGCATAAATGCTTTAAATGGTACATTCAGAAATCCTGGCGTAACAAGATGGCGTGTGCTCTTTTGCATGTGTAGCTGGTGGATGTTAGCGAGATGTTCCAGCACACACAGATTGAGTTCATCAAGGACGCCATCGTCCAACCAGGCGGCTGTGTCCAGGCCATCTGTGTTCCAGACGGAGCTGTAAGTAAGAGATATGAGCGAGCTGCCTCGGCGTCTCAAACACAGTCATCATATAGTCAAACCTAATGAATTTCTCACAGATTTATTTCTCTGATAGCGCTGCCAAAATATTTCAAAGTATCTGTTGTAGAGGGCCATTAATAATGTATAATCTCTAAGAAAAGCTTAACATTAATTAATGTGTTCATTTGGCCCTATACAGACTATGCTGTTGAGAATGTGATTAAATACGACTGTATATGTAATTGTAAGAGTTGATATAAGACGTTGGAAAATATAAGAATTGTCTATGGGAATTCTTCACTGTTTCTGCCCCCTGGACGTACCTGAACCATTTAGATCTTCTTCTGCTTGCAGCTTCCTTCACCTGAGAAACACTCGCTCTTGGTGTGGGTGGTAACACACAGATACTGTACTTTTAAAGATCTCTCTGGATGATTTCACTTGCACAGGTTGAAGATTGATCTTACTTGAAACACTTTATAACCAAGACTTATTCATTATTCAGTGCGTAACTTCTCTTGACACTGGAGATCTAATGCTGTGAACTGATTAAAAATGCATCATACAAACACTATAATGTAGATCACAGGTTCTTAATATGGGGTGAGAGTCACGCTAAAAAAGATGAACTGAGAATAATTTTAATAGTACCTCAATGGGTAAGGCTCTGGATTGCTGATCAGAAGGTTGGTGGTTCAAACCCCAGCATCACCACAAGCTGCTGAATTGAGGAAGGTCCTTTTAGGCTCGATCAGATTGTGATCTGGGGATTTTGGGGGCCGGATCGGCAGCCTTGGGATCTTTGCCTGTCGGGCCCATGGGGCCAGAATTACGTTTTTTTTTTGTGATTAGTGGTACATTGGCTTTTTCTCTGGTATCAGACCAAATGGGCTAGCTCTTGGTCCCCTTGGACATGGGCGAACCCCATGTACCTCATTTCCACTACCCTGGTGCTGGTGCCAGGTGCCGGTGCTGGTGCTCGGCCGGTGCTGAACTGGGAACCACC
>JAQQZT010000001.1:26680326-26691599 GCA_030068275.1 Clarias platycephalus
TTAATTTTTGTGGCTTCAGTCATTGTTGGGATACTCTCTTAAAGCTGGCAGCATTAACAGCTTATATCGAAATATATAGCGTTATCGTTCAATATGGGCCAAAAATTATCGAGATTACTTTTTTGCCATATCGCCCAGCCCTAGCACAAATGCATCATTAGTGGTGGAGTCTTGTATAGAGGAAGAGTTCCCATACCAAATGTGCAATTTGATGATGTCAGTTAATAAAAAAGTTATGCCCATTTCATTTTACTACTTTTTAGTACAATTGTCCTAAAAAGTTTTTGTATTTCCCCTGAAGAAAAGGAAATCTTTTAGTTTTAGACTGAAAATCATAAACTTTTAAGGAGAAAAAAAAAAGTTTTGTTAATTTATTAATTCTCAGAAGGATTTTTAATGGCTCATTTCTTTTCAAATTGTTGCAATATTTTGCAGCAGCTTGTGTTTTTCCCCCACAACAATATTGTGTGGCTTTTATAGATAATACTGTATCTGGTGTCTATAAAGTGGATATAATGTAGATGTATATAATAATAAAAGTGATATAATCACAACCAGGGAGTTCAGAATGGACTTTTCTTCTTTTTTTTTTTTTTTTTTATTTATTCTTTTTTTAATACATACTTTATCCTCAGGTGTCCAGGACCTTTGCTTTTATTACATTGTTTTAGCATTTTTTTAACCACAATATTGCTTGAGAAAATGTTTTACTAACTAAACATTATTGCTTGGGGAAAAGTTTTTATCTGATGTACAGTAGAGTGTTGATGGTTCTAACATTATAAATCTGTTTTTGTGTGGACCTTAGAAAAGTTACCCTAGATGAACAAACAAAGACCAACAAAAACTTTATAGTAGATTTCTTTTTCTAAGTTTGGGAAAAATAATAAATTACATCAGTTATTCTTTCTTCTTATCATTCTTAAAGTTTCTTCTCTGACTGCAGTGTGCTGCTTTGACACAGGTTTAACACAAGATTTAACACTAGACACAAGATTTAATATTACTGCCTCAGCACCTGTATGAACTGTTGTGAACTCCGGGCCATAGCTGTTGCAAGTCTTTCTTCCTTTCTTTGAAGTCAAGCTTTCTGCTAAGGCACCTATTATTGTGAGTGCCAAATGCACTTGGACTTGAATCCTCACTGGCACAGAAGAGAGCACTTGTGTGCATAAGTGAGAGAGAGAGAGAGAGCGAGAGAGAGAGAAAGTACAATACAAAGTGAACACAATCTCATTAGGCAAGTTATGTAAAAATGGCTTTAGAGATTGTCTCGCACTCCTCCGACTAATCTCTTGTACACGACTGTGAGCATGGCAGGAGTGGAAGAGGAAATAAAACGTCTGCCTGCAATTGAATGCTCAAGAGCGTCATCTCATTATGTTTCGGCTGTTTACAGGCCAGCTGGGAGACGAATATTTAGAGATCTGAATGGGTGTTTGACTTTGGGAGAAAGGAAGAGAGGAGGAGGAGGAGGAGGAGGAGAAGGGGCATGAATGTTATAGCCATTGGTGATGTCATTGTTTCAAAAGGGGGTATGTGCATGAGTGTGTGTGTGTGTGTGTGCATGTGCATCCGCTTTCCCCGCTCCTACTAAAAGATGCAGCAATTCATCACAGCTGTTGTTTCTTATTGAAGTCTGCCCAGCCATTTGATGGCACAAAGTTTGAGAAAATTTAGTCAAAGTGAAAAAAATAAATAAAAACAAAAGTATCCTAACAGGTCCCTATGCAACCTCTTTCCCACCAGCCTCCTTTCTTGCTCTGTTTTCCTTTGCTCTGCTTAGCCGAGAACTGAAGAAATAGTTTCTGTGGTGGACGTCTATTTCCATCCGCTGTGCGTCATTCAGGTACAAAGAGCATGTGTGACATCTCGTTACACTGAGAGAAACCACCCTGGCCTAGAGCGCATAAGGGCATACTTAAGCTTGTGTTATGTTCATGAGATAATATATTCATTAAAAGATCATTAAAAAACTATTAACGCATGCACAGGCAGAGAAACTAAAAATCAACAACATTGGCCCATGCAAATATTAAAAGCTTCCTATAACACATTCATTTCAATTAAAGTCCTATCATTTGTTGTTTTGTATCTGTGTGATTATAGACCATTACAGAGTGTGTCTCCTGAATGATGTTGCCACTTTATCCCGAACCGTGCTGTTGCTTCATTGCGATCAAAATATGAAAAACAAATCTGACCATGCTCTAGGGCTTTTCAGAGTCTGCTGTAAGGCAGGTTAATGTTGCCTAGAAAAGTTTGTTTGTCAAAATGTCACAGCAGAAATGTCCAAGGCAATAACGCTCTGCTATTTATATACAGTATTAAGCCTGCTGGTCTATTTGAAGCTTGAAAAACTAGCAGATATTAAAGCAAATCTCATTAAAATGAAAACCTGTAGACATCTTCATTGAGCTCTTTATCTTGGTCAGGTGGATCCAATGCTTATCATGGGAAGTCTCAGACAGTTGACATTTAGACAGTTGTTCTATCAGCATGTTTTTGCAAGGTGGGATGAAACTGGAGAACCAAGCGGAGTTCAGAATAGGAGTTTCAGTAAATGCTCTGCAATGCAAGTAAGAATCTAAATGTTCATTTATTGGCATGACAACAAAATGAAACTTCATTACACTTAAAAAAAAAAAAGTTTTTTTTTATTTTGTGCAATTTCTCTCCAGTAACCACTTTTTCTCAGTCAGAGCCGTGGTGGACCCAAGGCCTACTTACCCAAGGCAGAGCAGGAACACAACCTAGATGGGCCACCAGGGGCAATTTAGATTTGGTAATACATCTACTGTCAAAGTTTTTGGCAGGTGGGAGGAATCTACTTAGGATTGAATCTCAGGCTCCAGAGCTTTAAAAGCTGTAGCAGTACCATCACTTTGGTGATGATGTATTTCTGTATTTATATGAGCATGAAATAAAACACTAAGATTGAGTATCCATCGGTCAGACTAAGCTACGTATATGAGAGATCTTTTCTGTTTGGAACTGACATGGTTCATAAACATCCTCTAGTGCTGCTAAACTCCAATTACTTCTAGGGCTGAGGACTGATTCACATGGCTGCCTGGCATATTTCACCCAGCACCAATCTCCACTGGATAATTCAGATCCGTTCAGCAAACAGTTATAGACATTATGCCTCGATTTAAACCTTGTTTAGACCCCAGCTATCGATTTTCACTTAGACTTTTCTGAAAGCCATGATGCCACAAACGGCTGCTGGTGGAAAATGGCAAATCAAATTTAATACACAAACACAGCAGGTAAAATGACCTTTATAAGGGGCTCCTAAGTAAGCCGAGGGGGATCCATCCGTGTTATGTTAAACAGTGATCCTGCTTGGAGCTCAGGAAGGATAAATTAGAACACGGGGATGGATATCATTTATTGCACACCGCTGCACCCGGAGTAAAACTGACATCATTAATAATGGTGCTGCTTACACTCGACTCCAACTGCCTGAATTTAAACAGAAGTGAGCTATTGAAGCACCGGCTCAGATACTCGTTCCTCTCTATCGCCCAGGGCCTAGCAAATGTGCCGCAGTGCCTTTCATTATCTGGCCACATCGTACCAGAGGTGCAGTGTTAATGAGAATTCTGTTAGGGCTACTAGACTAGCCAGCAAATTTGTATTATGGTGACATACAGTCCCTTCCGAGAGCATTAAGAAGCAGCAGGGCTAGTTCTTTTTTTCATTTTTTTTTATATACATACTGTTTCAGATCAAAATATGAATATAAGATGATAGGTCAGGATTTATCTCATGATATTTACATCTAGATCTGTAAACCGTTTTTTAGAGCGTGGCACTTTTAGTTTGAATTCACTTATTTCTCATAAATAATAGAACACACGACTGATAAGTGGGCCCAGGTGTTTTGCCTGTGAAGACTAGATTTGTTGTTAAATATGATAAACCAACCTGAGGACCAGAGAACTTCCTATGGGAGAAAAAAAAAGCCATTTTGAAGCTTAGAACAAAGAGTGAAATCAATCTGAGCCATTGCACAAGCACAGGGCGTAGTCAGACATCAAACAGGTCAAGAAGAACAGCAGTTGAAATTCTGATCTATCATCTCATATTGATTTTTGCTCCCGAACCCAAATGTCTGCAGTGTATAGCGAAAACAAAAGAATTGGTTAATGCTGTTTCAGTATTTCCAGAGGGGACTGTAAGTGCGTTTTTATTAGATGCAGGTCAAGCTGGAATGCTTCGGCTGGACTTAAGTATGAACTTCCAAAAATCACCAAAAAAGCAAAACAAAACAAACAAAACCCACAAAGATTATTTAAATGTTCCCTTTGCATGCACTCTCGAACAGATGAGGTTACAGCAATACCAGTCTATTCTGTATCTGAACAAACTAGTCATGTACTGAATACATCAGATTATGCAGGTTGCCACGCCAGACATCAGGAGCTTGATGTCTGCTAAGCTGGTCATAGCTTTGTAGCACCACTGTCTCAACTCTTGTAATTCATATTCGCATTAAGGTAATGTGTTAAATTTACACCTAGTCTAGAGCAGATGTAGAGTCAAATGATATCTCTTCACTGCAGTGGCAATGTCATTATGTTAAAACAGAGCAGACTCTTATACTGGAGAGGAGCATTAGAGTCTAAAATGATTTCTGACATTTTCATTAAATTACATTTCTATAATGATATACTTTGGGATGGGTCACGCGTTTTTGAGCTGATGTGTCCGTTTACAAAGAACTGGACAAATCCTCTGTGATGACACATACAGTATACGTTTTCTGATGAGCAGTTTTGTGGGCGCGCTGGTTGTACACGTCCACCTTCCTTAATTACCACAAGCTAGCTCGATTAGCTTTAGCTAATAACGTTATAAAACTATATTACATAAGTTCATTTAAAATTAGATTATAAATTATAAAATGCTAAGTTGGCTAAATGCTAATGCTATTTAACATTTGATTGAATTCTGTTATCCCTACCCTACACATCATCTCGTGTCAACTTCTACATTTCTTGTGGTAAGTTAAACTACAAGGATTCCAGTTAGCCGGTTAACAAAAGTGATGATTAGCAGACAGCTAGTGGTTTGAAATCTGCATTGCAGCTGTCACTCAAATCAGCCATGCCATAATTTTACATCTTAATATAATTGTAACTTATGAGTTACATGAAAAATCGCATGTTGTCATAAATGGGAAATCTAGCTATTGAGACCAAATACATTTTTGGACCGGGCTGTAAATGTTTATTTCTGTTATAAATTTGGACATGAGACTCTATGCGGATTGACTCACTTTTAGAACGAGCCCCCGGTGGACATTCGAGGAACTGCATGTTTTGGCACCTCCTCATTGGCTTCAGTTTTTTAAAACAGTCTATTTTTCTCTCTGTGTAGTCTACAATATCCTTCCAATTTTGTACAAAAAATATTCCATGGGAACATGTAATTATGATTTTGTCAGATTTTTAATGTTGGAAAAGTAAAAATTTTCTTCCATTTCCATTTATTTAAAGCAGGGGTCGGCAACCTTAACCACTCAAAGAGCCATTTGGAGCCGTTTCCCACAGAAACGAAAACACCAGGAGCCGCAAAACCCTTTTGACATCTAAAATGAAGATAACACTGCATATATCGCTTTTTTACCTTTATACTATGTATAAAAAAAAACTATAGTGTGTTGCATTTATGAAATCAATGAACTGCTACAGAGAAAACAACCTGAGATCTTACTTTATTTCCGCATGCAACAAAAACATTTTGAACTCGAAAGAAAAAGACACTGTGTTGAAGGTTACTTTCAAATAAAATACTCAATGTCTATTGGAGTCCTTCTCGTATTTATGATATAAAAAGCCGAACTTAAATGATCCACCTGCAGCAAACCAAAAATGCTGTCTGCTTCTGTGTTCCGTTATCATTTTATCGCATATACAGGATCATGCAGTCAGCTGTCAATCTGAATAAAACCGGGCGTGAAAAAAAAAAAAGCTCAATAAATCGACTGTCAGCGAGTGTCGCTAATCGGCGGCCGTGGCGCATATTTTGAGCGACAAAAAAATTAAGCACGTTTTATTTTCATGTTACAAGATCAACATAATCTTAAAATTTTTAATTACATTTAAAAAACTACCGAACTTAAATAAAATGTATTTAAATTAAATACTCATTATTTATTTTCCAAAGCCACAGGGAGCCGCAGCAGAGGCATGAACCACATGCAGCTCGGGGGCCGCAGGTTGCCGACCCCTGATTTAATGGCTAGTTGTGTTACAAAAAGGAGAACGCTTTCATAATGCTGTTTGCTTAGTAACACTTCCTACTGAGCAACTGGCCAGTCTTAGTTGTGCCTAGGCAATAACTTGTTTTTAACCGTTTTTGATTGACGAGTAAAACCACCTCCATTATGAATGCCCATTTGCATGGAATAAGATTTTTGGCACTATATGTAAACCCACTAAAAACATGTTGCCATCCCTATAATGTAATCCTTAGCACTGAAATTGAGCAACTGGATTTATTCCATATGTTTACGCTGTGACACAGAATTTTAATGGGGCGTTCAATGGCGATCAAGGGTGAGCCAAATTAAAAATCTCTAACTGCCAGGAAAACCCTTGGGAGCCCATTACATCAGACCCAAATAGAGCTCCAGACAAAAGGTTTTTACCCACCCAGTCTAAGACTATGAAAACAACCTGCAAGGATATCGATTTTCATGCTAAATCAATCAATCAATCCACATGGAAAAATACTGTGCAGTGGTTGTTTGTCTTTGCGCAGACACTGGGAAAGCACACAGAAAGTAATATTGTAATAATCCTACACAAGTTTTAATAATACCAAGCCGTTATATATTAGAAATCCTAACGTAGTGTATTCATCACTAATACACATATTTGTGGTCTTTTCTGGCTGAAAGTCCGTTTGGTCTATTTTACTACAATTTATGCTTGATCCACCACTCCATCTGTTTCACATCCCTGATTTTCTGTAATATGTACATGACATGATAGTTGTATGGAATCTATTCTAATTCAAAATTGAAAATGCACTGGGTGATATATATATATATTGCACTCATCTGTATCGAGAATAATTTTTGTAGTTTTCAGCAGTGCAGTCATGTGGTTATGATTGACTGTTCGTGAGAGTATGAGATGAGTAGCACTTTCTTTTACTGCGTTAAATTGAAAATAATGATCCATGGACATGCATAATGTATATTCAGTATTGACTGGATATGTATTTGTTGCTCGAGTCTTTTTCAGAATCTTTCTCATGATTTCCATGTTTTCTTTTCTACATTTTTACATCAATATGTTTAATTGATTGTCATGTGCATCACACAAGTAGATCACACAAGTGCAAAGCTCCCTTACTATTTCTGCTTTTAATTTAAAGCTTCCCAATTATACCCAATTTTAAACAATTTAATATAGGATGTGCTTATACTAAATATTATAGAATAAACAAATTATATAATGATATACATAAAACGCCATTTCAGAGGGTGTAGTTTAAAATAGACTGCTCTGGAATGCCCTTTTTTGATGCCGTGCATTTGAGTGAGTTACAGCGATATAAAAATTAAAACACAACCAAGAAGAAGGCTAACTGTTAGGAGAGAGCTGCCTTTTTCATATTATTTTTGGATGGACAACCCCATGTAAATGTCCAAAATAATCAAAAAGTGAATATTCCGCAATTGATCCTCATTATAACATGGACTCAACTTGTTAGATATTAATACCTTGATATGTTTTTCCTCTTTCCTTGTATTGTCCATGTATTGTCTGCTAAAAAAAAAAAAAAACCCTGACTGGCCAGTGTTGCAGTTCTTGTTTATTGCTCTAAATTCCCTTATATTTTAATTTTAATTTTACTTTTAATTTAATTTTACTTTATTTATTATTTATCTGGAAAAGACTATTTTGAAAAGCATATATCTTTGTTACAGTACAATTTGGAACAGTTTAATTTGGAACAGATTTTTTTTTGTAAATTGTTGATGTTTATCTAATGATTATTAACAATGTATTTATTAATGACGTATTTATTTATTTATTTATTTATTTTAACCTGTTTAGGTTCTACAGAACTATAGCAAAGTGAACACTCAGCACCTCGTTATCAAGGATTGAAGCTTGTTAAAAAAGGAAAGAAAATAAACCTCTGACAGCATATTAACATTGCAGTACTGTACTGTATCTCTAATAAGGTGATTTTTAATATATAACTGTGCAGTCTACTACAAACCCTAACCTTTGCCAGTATTTTAAATAAATAAATAATAAATAAATAAATAAATAAATAAATAGAAGCACATAGGCCACCTCTTGGCTAAATAAAAGTGTGTTATTCCGTCTTTTAATCTTACAATTAATGAAATAATCATCATAATCAAAAAGGGCATTGAGTTTCAACTAAGTTTTTTTTTTTTTACTCAGAGGACATGGTGTTCTTAATTGATTTCCAGATCTGATTGGATTCTCTTCACTGATTTTGCTGCTTCATTTATTTGAAGCTGATGGGAGAATGTATTTCAGCAACAGTCTACTTTCAATTATCCAAGCCTTTATAATCAAGGAAAAAAGGTTACCTGCGTCTATTTTTTGTTTGTAAAGTGATTAAATCAATTTAAGCTGCGAAGTGAATTCCTGGGAAGTCGTAATACCAATTTTATAAAGAGTCCTCATTATAACTCACAGGGATTCCTTTCAGCTCTAAGGAAGGGTTTAATTTTTCTAGGTGTGCTTAATGGGCAAATAAGTAGAATGTAAATGACTATTTCATTTATATATATGGAATTTATCTTTTTTTTTCTTTTTTTTTCTTTGACACCATTCTGTGTAAGCTCTCAAAACTCTTCCCTGGAGATTAGCAGTTTCTGAAATATTTAAACCAGCCCTTCTGGTACCAACAACAATGCCAGGATTTCAATAATAGAGAACACATTTTTCTTCATTTTGATGTTTGATGTGAACCAAAACTCTTGACCTGTATCTGCATGATTTTATACATTTTGCTGCTGCTACATGATTGGCTGATTGAATGATTGTATGAATGTGCAGGGTGTCCTGGTGTTCCCAATTAATAGGATCATGAGTTAATTTATACAGTACATAAACCGTACATATTCTCCTGTGAACAAAGCAAGGTCCATTATGACATGGCCTACCAATGCTGGTATAGAAGATCTTGAGAGCCCTGACCTTAACCCCATTGACCACCCATTTCTGGGTAAATTACATCACTGAATGAGCACCAAGGCTTTATGTGCAACATCCATGCCTAACCTCAGTAATGCTCTTATGGCTAATGGGCAGAAATTCCCACAGCCTCACTTCAACATCTGTGAAAAGCCACCTCAAAAGAGTGAAGGCTGGTACTGCAGTAACAGGCAACGCAATTTTGGAAATGGATGTTTAGTCAGGTGTCCACAGGTTTTGGCACCATACAGTATAGGCCATAAATGTATTTCCAAGCATAGGTTACTCATGTACAATGTCATTGCTAAAGCATTAGTAACACTGTCATATTTGTGAATTAATATGGTTATGTATTAATATGCACCTGACAAAATTTGGATTATTTCTCAATATCTGTTAATATATTAGCAAATATTATTAAGCAATTATACAGTAATTAAGCAATTGGAAAAGTCAATATTGTAGAGTATGAGGGGTTAGTGCAGCTAAATTCTGGAAAAATACCAAAAAGCTATTAAAAACAGGTTCAAAAATATCATACTTAATAAGTTTTAAAAGGTCGTACTGCCTTAAAAAGTCACAGGGTTTCTTCTGTTCAAAACAAACCTGATCCAGCTCATGAAGGGCTCCTCATCTCATTATGTTGAGGCCCGCGGCTTGTGGAGACTACGGCTGATACAGTATTGACATAAGTCGACCAAGTCGTTTCTTATTGCATTAAAAACAAAAGCATCATTAATTGAGGAACTTTGCACAGTATTTCTTAAATAATTAATCATGAATTGATCATTAAAGAGAAAAACATGCATCACTTGCTTATAAAAAGTTTATTACGTAACCTTTAATTATAATATCGCCAAACATTTTGAAGGAAATTGAAGCCGTGGTGAGTTAAAATCCAAGACATACCTCATTAGGCAGGCGAGTATTAGGCAGATGGGAATCTTGGCAAGTACACACACACACAGCTCCAACGGAGCACTCGAGCTATTGATTAACATGGCATGTGGCTCTCCACGTTCAATAAGCCCTACAAATGTGGCAGCACCAGAGCGGAGGTCCACTGTGTGAAAGTAGAGATATTAAAGCTGGAAGGCTGAAAATGAAGCAATGAGGCATAGACACATTACAGAGTGGAAGGAGATGTCTTCTGCCAGCACTGTGGGAGTTACCGTGGCTACATGAATTACAGATCAAGGTCCCACTTGGCAGTGCTGCAAAAAAGGTGGTGTCATGTAGTGGAAATTTCACTGAGTAATGACATCCCGAAATCATGCCTTTAGGTATATCGCAGTGTCTGCCTACAACTGCACATTTACAAAGAGGATGACCATAAACTATATGCTCTATATGCAGTTGTCGGAGCTAGTCTGAAAGTATTTGGTTAGGGAAATTTATGAAATGTTTTATCAGCAGTAAATACCATTTTAGCATAATTTAAGGGAACTGATATGCATAGAAACGTTATTCTCTGCTCGTGGTATAGGACAGGCTGTGATAAAATGTTAGTTATCTGAGATGCACATTATATTTTAAAGTTACATATTGAGAAATGTCACTAGTTCACATTTCAAATTAAAATTTTATTTGTCACACACACAGTACAATATGATATGCAGGAAAATGTTTTAACAACCACCTATGACCTAAAAAATTTAAAAGATAAATTGAGTATACTAAATAAAGAATATGAAATGAGAATATAATAATAAAAAGAAAATTAGAGTATGGAAAGAAGATATCATCATAATTTAGAATATAATAATAAAATATTACACCGTAGAAAATATACAACTTTTGGCATGTCATTGCAAATACATCTGGGATCATGCATTGTGGCCAGATGAATATACTAATAAAACTGTTTGGACGTCATCATGTATGTTTGCTGAAGAACAGGGTTTGTGTTTTGTAATCCTGGGGCTCTCGTGAAGATTGATGGCGTTCTGAGATCCTTAAGTTAAGTTCCAGTGTAATTTAACCTAAAACTTGCACACCGGCGGCACGGTGGTGTAGTGGTTAGCACTGTCGCCTTGCACCTCCAGGGTCCGGGTTCGATTCCCGGCCAGG
>JAQQZT010000001.1:26691699-26736555 GCA_030068275.1 Clarias platycephalus
CTGGGATAGGCTCCAGGTCCCCCGCGACCCTGTATATAAGGATAAAGTGGTATAGAAAATGACTGACTGACTGACTGACTTGCACACCTTTGAATTAAGATGGCTTCAAGTCGAACTTTCTTGCCTTTGGTTAATTGATTGAATTCCATTCCGGGAACAATAAACGCATGCCAGAAATAAACCCTGGATAAGATGCCAGGCCATTACAGGGCACCTAATCTATTTACAAACTAATTAGTGTAGCATTTATTTTAATTTTTTCCCCCCAGACAATATTTTTGGTTCTTGCCAGCAGAGAGCCCCTGTAGTGAACACTGTTCACACCACATCTTGTTTGCACAGTGTAAAAATACAGGTTACAGCACAGAATCGTGCATTTATTTTTAGCTTTCTGTATAGTGTTTTTGACTTGTGGACTTGTTTTAATGAAAGCTCGGCACAAACTTCTCTGTCTTAAATTGTTGTTACTTTATGTGGTACATCTAATCCAATAGAGAGTGGTTGCTGAAACTTTAATTTTTATAATAATTATAATAATTATAATAATAATTATAATAATTATAATAATAATTATAATAATTATTATTATTATTTAATGTAAACATTACTGTAGATTAACAAAGAGACACAGTGCAAATACTTAAAGTATGTTACAAAAAATACAGTTTTATAAAATAAATCTATACCTGTAATAAGTATTAAACTTAAAATATGAATTATTGAATGTTTAGAAATCTCCATTATCCATTAGCGCTGGTTATCGCTGCACCTCCATGGTACAGGTTCGATCCCCGCCTTTGTGTGCATGGAGTGATTGGTGGGTTTCCTCCAGGTTCTCCGGTTTCCTCCCACAGTCCATAGATATGCAGATTAGGCTAATCTGTGTTCCCAAATTGCCTGTAGTGTGTGAATGAGTGTGTACAGTAAGTGTGTGTATGTGTGTGTGCCCTGTGACGGATTGGCATTCTGTCCAGGATGTACCCCGCCTCGTTCCCTAAGCCTCCTGGGATGGTCTCCAGCCCCCCGCGACCCTGAACGCAGGATTAAGCGGTATAGACGATGAGTAAGTGGGTGAGAGAGAGGTTATCCATTATATTACTACAGATATTACAGTAGATGTTGCGAATATGTTACAACAAAACAGTGTTAATCTAGACAGCCCATAAAATTCACCATTTGTATAAAAGTTTATTTAAGCAAGGCATCTTTGCAAATAATGCAAACAGCTCTCTTTGCTACCTATTATCATGAGTTAAGCTGCATAAAGCTTAGATTTTCTTACTATATTTTCCCTTATACTGTACCTCATGGTGTGTTACAAAGGTTTCTCCAGTTTTGCCTGCAGAGAGGAGCTTTAATGTAGGATTCTTGCCAGCCACGGAGCGACCCACATCTCACTGTATTGTATTTTCAATGAAATTTAAACGGCAATATATACCGTTTATTTACCTGCTTTATTTCACTTGATCGCTTCTATAGGGCCGCTTATAGAGTTTATCAAAACACTGGAAGTGGAAGTCTATTCCACTGCTGACCTTACCACTATAAAAATGATCCAAAGCTCTCTCTCTCTCTCTCTCTCTCTCTCTCTCTCTCTCTCTATCTACTACAGTCTTTTATATGTTATATACTACTCCCCAGGCTTTAAAATGCACATTAAATCAAGTTCATCAAGTTCAGCTTAGTTACTTATGTTTTGACATCTATCACAATTATATCAGTCAGCATCATTAAAATTCTAAAACCACCGTTTGATAATCATCCATCAATTAGCTATGTTCATGCTTTTTATGAATTATTATGAAAATAATATGAGTGTTGGCAATTAGGCGACAGCCGATAATTTTTTATGTGGCAATAATGGTTGAGCTTGCCCTCAGGCTGTGCAATTAAAAAGGTTATTGAAATAAATGAAAGGAAACTGAGTAGAGTCCATTTGTGCAGCCAAGTACCACTGAGTGCATTAAAAAAGAAGAAGAAAGGATCAGCGTGGTAGCGTAACATTAGAGATTCAAGGTTCAGACTTTGTGAAGATCAATTTATTTTCTGTCTTGTTTACAATGCGCTATTTTTTTTGACACACATTTACTTTGTATTAGATTTCTAATATGTTTTGGGCCCTGTGCTTCATTGTCGACTGGGAGCTGTGTTTCTTTCGCAGTATGGTGTGACCTTTCCTATCCGAGTTGATGCGTGGAACGGCAAAGCCCATTGATCTTACGTGAACTGTGTGTGGATTGCTGTCTACCTGCCATCACTTACAAATGACGCGTGATGCTTCAGAGACAGCGTCACTGCCTAAAGGGGTGTCGTTTTCTCCCACTTTTTTTTTTTTTTTTTTTGTTGCAGAGAAGTGATGATTGACTTTTTATTTTAATCTAAATTAAAATGAAGACTGGAGCTGATAAATCACGAGATATACAGTAGGAATTAATGAAGGGCCAGGAGTTCAGTGCTCCCGTGTGTCATAAATAACTATACTATAGAAGAGATTATTAGATTAATATTGTCTCAATTCTCTATGGTTTGATGATACCAGAGTATTATCACGGCATAATGGCTATATGGGAGGGAGGGATTTAAAAAAAAAAAAAAATCTGTAAGAATTCTGTATGAAAAGAGAGAAGAGAGGTTTATCTTACAATCCTGTCTCATGTGTCTTCTTTGTCAAAGCTGCCAACCGCAATGCGATTAGAGTAACTGCTGAGAACTGCTGAGATTGGGGATTTATAAAAACGATCATTTATTAGACTCGGGTGAGCAGCTTCAGGTTCAGAAATGACTACTCTTTTTTAATTGAATGCCAATTACAGTATGTCGTGAACCGGCTCTGGTACAGAAGGTGAGATTTTACTGCTGTTCACACGGCTCACTGCAATTACCACTATTTCTCCAGATAAAAACGTTGGCTTATACTTAAACAACATTAGCCATTTTGCCTGGTTATTGCTTCAGACCTTTGTATAACACCATTTCTACTTTTATAATGCCAAGCACCCCAATTTAGTAAGTCAACAGAAGATAAGAGGATTTGCTCAGGCACCAGTTCTTAGTTGTTTTTGTTCTCGCGGTTGTTTCTGGAGCATTGAGGTACTGTACATTTGTACTCAGAGAGGATAAAATTAATTTCCAGTTTTAACTGACTTGTTGAGATCTCTCTCTTATTGTACAAAGGACCTCATTTTGCTATAATCTTCTTTTTATAGTTAAACTACAGTCCCTGCCAGGTACAGTACAGTATGTGCTCGCTGCCTCCAGGAGTTACGGCTTCATCTTGCTTTTTCGGAACCTGATCCCTTCTGGGATTTTGTCCAAACCTAGAGCTTTCTTGCTGGGTTTTGCTTCTACGTCCTATAATAGCGCACTTCGTGTAAGATATGTAGATTTGTGGCTGCATTTATTCATATCCCATAATCATCAATTTGATCACAACCTATTAACAAAACACCATTTCATCAGGCAGCTTCATTTAATGCAGCTTTTAAGAGTTTTATGACTCCGCTCCTGCTCGGAAGGGATTCAATCACACCGGTCTAAACTAATAAACCCGGGAGAAACTGGACAGCAGTACTAAATTAACCTTCAGGATCCATTAATTGAATGACAGTGATTATCGGGAGGTTTGAGAAAGAGTGGTTGGGGACAAACTGCGTGAGGAACGGCCCGTGGAGGGGATGTAATAAAAAATAGATTTACCTTAATTTACCTAAATTAACATTTGATTAACTTTCAGCAACCTTTAGTTTTGAAAATCCAAAAAGTCTTTTCTGGAGGGTGATAAGAGTGGAAATGGATGAGCTACCTTGTATCTCGGGTATTGACAAAAAAAAAAAGCACAGAAAAACGTAATAAATGGTTCTTCGACACCTTTTATTTCTTGCAGAACAAAACTGCTTGCTTTTTTTTTTTTTTTTTTTTTTTTTTAAGATTTATTTATAGTGAGCATATTGAAGCAGCGATCACTGTGAGGGCAGAGACCACGGATTCTGCATCCTCCCAAAAGTCAATTTCTTTTATAGTGCCTTGCCCACTGGGACTGCCAGTTGCTGGATTCTTGCAGTTCTAGATGCTGATTCACTTTCTGCTAATGTTCTCCTGGAACACATCGGTTTGAGTGAATAGGATATCTTCGCAGTTCCCTTTTCGGGTGTAATCCTATAATCTTAGTTACTGCGCAATCCATAGAAGGGGTCAGATTATTCGCAGATAGACTATAAAAATGACTAAACTCCAGAGGATTGGCGCTGGAGACACTAAGATGATGCTGTTTCCATCATTTACTGTAGGACACATTTTAGTATGTCATGACTAGTCAGGATTGATTTAGATCCACAACATTAAAGATGCATGAGGACTGCAAGACAGTAGCATAAAGCAAATAATGTTTGCCTGTTTTGATTACATAAGGCCATAAGCTTTCAGAATGAATTTCTTTCCAAGAATTATTGGCCAGCCAGCCTTTCACTATCCACACAACATTAGCTAAGGAAATGGAGATTAATCAGCAAGACGTAGCATTATCCTATATGTTGATACAAGGAGGCAAATGAGGACATGATTAGAAACCCTAATCCCTGCAGTTTCCTCACAGTTTTAGGCATTAAAGAGCTTCTCCTCCTGGTTGCTGTACCATTATCCAAGTGCTTTAATAGGACTTTTTGATCTATAAGCTTTCTGTCTGGAATACTAAGTTACCCATCTGGCCAAAAGGAAATATCATTTCCATTTTCGACTCATTTTGCATGGCCCTGTGCCTCATGGCCAGTCAGTCTCAGCAGCATCCTGATTCAGTGTGAAATAGGTCTCTGACTTCAGGCCTCAGCTGGGTCAGTAATGAACACGGAGATGAGAGCGTAGGTCATAGCACCATGGTAATTCCTATGGATTTATTGTGATTGCTGTAATAAGACACACATATTGCCATCTCATTCTTCGGTTTCACAGAGGATGAAGCCCTTAATTCACCAAGAGGGCAAATCACCGAACACAAAAGGTGACATTTACTGACTCCTACAACAATCTCTTTTAATAGCCCTATATTGTTCTTTGCTGCTCCCGTGTTTGTGTGTGTATCCGCACTTTGCTCTCATAAGAGAGGTAGGAAGGAGTAAAAGCTTGTGTATTGTTTTTGGCAGGTGCCATTATTTGGAGCTGCATGTGTTCCAGTTAAAGTTTTGCCTGGAGCGTGCCGTTTCCTGAGCTGTTTGTTTCTGCTGTAAACCATTTCAATGTTATTGCCACGTTTATTCCACACTCGACCTCTTGTCACAGTGTTCGAGCCCAAAACCCCAACACCTGGTGTTCATCTCCCTGTCTTTCCTTTCCTCTCATGTCAAAAACAAAACAAACAAACAAAAAAAAAAACCATTCATATTATTCAGTGTGTTAAACTCATGGAATCTGAATGACCATCAAGTTCAAGGAGAGACACTGTAGATGTTCCATTTTGACTAGAGATACTGATGGTCAATCAAGGGTGCCATCACTTGCGTTATGCTAAAGAAGACAGTGATCCAGTGAGTTCACTTACGTAGGACAGACTCTTTTGTTTCTTGTTGTTGGCTTCTATTGTAAATATTTTATACCATGTAAGTACGTTTTCTGTGTTTCGGTCCCATTACAGTTCTTTTTTTAGCGGTGTGGCTCTAGGGCTGTCCTGTTTATCCAGCCAATGAGCATAATTAATGCTTGCTTAATTCAGCATGCCATCAAGGCGGATGCCATTAGCTCTGATGTACAGTGTCTGGAGTGACGGTGTTCCAGTCACACCTTGTTATTACCTCTGCGATTCCCCGTCCTTGTGTCCTTGAGAGAAAGGAGGAAAAGGGGATGGGTAGAAGATAGAGAGAGCTTTTACTTCTAGCACAATCAGTGAAAAGCAAACACTCTTCTTCTCCCAGTCTTTCCAGATAAGTGGATAACCCACTGTAAAGCCTTTGTGGGCTGGGAAGTGTTTTAGCTGTAATTGGGAGAAGATTTCGTCTATGGCGGTATGTTCGGAATGCATAAGTATTGGAGATGCTGAGAGAGTCAGATGATGGAAGAACAGCAGCCAAAGAACTTTCAACACAAAAGAGTCCTGAAGCAAGTTCAAATACAAACTTGGTCATGGTTTAACATGCTTTCTCTTGCTCTCTCTCTCTCTCTCTCTCTCTCTCTCTCTCTCGCTCTCCCTCTCTCCTGTTAGTCATATTTACACTGGTCAAGTGTGTGTACATTTGAGCTCATTCCTCACGTTCCGTCTTTTGCAGCCCTTTGATGCAGCACGAGTAGGAGTTGAAAAAGATGCAGCTGCTTGGAAACTGTTGTATGACAGAAGAGAGCTTGCTAGTAGGCAAGACAAGATCAGATCTCAGGAAATAAGGAGAAAATAAATAAGATTGCCCCACTTTAAAAATGTTTTGATGGGAAAGAGTCCCTGTGTATGAGAGCTCAAAATATCACTCACGAGCTGTTAAGTCTGTTAAGCAATCATTGATTGTGTTCACTCGTCTCCTTAGAATGAAGATCATTTCGAAGTTATTTTGATCATGTTTGTCTTGTTATGAATAATTTTTAGTCTTGTGGGAGCAGTCTCTTCCAGGATGTCTCACCCAAACCACACGACACTGGCTCACTGATAGTTTCCATAGGTATGAACATGTTGGAGGTTTCGGTCTTCACAGTCACCTAATGGAGCGTCAGCGCTCTTCAGCACCATGGACAACAACGATCGCAGAAGAATGCTGCACAATGCATTCAGAAACCTTTAACACCTATTCCAGTGTCGTGTGGGTGAATGTTTTGTTGATTTCATTTACTTTGTCACCCACATCCATATTATATACACAAATATACAGTACTTGCTAACATCATTTCGCCACATTTACAAATGAATACACTATTTTTTATAAACCTAAGCTTTACTTTTAAATTTAAACTATTGGCAGTGAACACTAGAGAGCGCTCTCTCTCCTCTACACTCTATCAATCTTTTTTTTTTCTTTCTTTTTTTTTTTGGTGACATTCTTTGATTTCTGCCCATTTTCAAGGCAGGGACATATAGTTCTGCAGGCACTGCTGTTGAGCGATGCCTGTGCAGTGAGATATTTGTTTGAAGAGTGTGGCACATCAAGACTGATGTGGGATGACAGACTCTGCAACAGCTGGTTCACACTCTGGGAGTCGAAGGGAAATTATATTAAACTTGTGAATTGGCGAAGATGGTTCATAATGCACCAAGCATGGAAGAAATATACTTCTGCCACAGTACTGTTTGCTGTTGCAGTATTAGTCATAGGCGCATGCACAGCTGGTACGAGCTGCGTGCCAGTCTTTGCAATTTTGAAAACTCAACCATTTAGAAGAACAGTTGCTGGTAATGTTAAATAAAAACGAATAAAGAAATAAATAAATAACAACAAAAAAATGTGCATTAATTTGCTACAAATGAATGAGCACCTCATTTGCAGACTCTTAAAATGTTTTCCTTGGATATACATATTTGTAAAATAACAGCAACAGCATGGAGTTCGTATTCCAAATAATATTACAGACAGATGTTTCGCAAATGGAAAGCATATTTCTAATTTGAAAAAAGTATTTATGCCTGCAGTCTCTACAACAAGGGTTTTTGTGTAGTTTTCACAGACTGACAGGCTGCTACATCATGTAAAAGGTCATGTTTGCTAATAAAAAGCTGGCACACTCAGTATGGTAGTGACATTTGGCACTGGCACTGCCAAGCACTCGATGCCAGTACTGAAGGGAGACAATCCTCAGAAGTAAAGGGTACTCAGGTGGAAAGCGTGCCATCCATGGTGGCCTTTAAAACCGAACAGGTCCAGACCCGCATCCCGTGTTAATTGAAAAGTCGTTAGTTATGACACGATCTAAATCTTTTGGTACGAGCCACCTAAATGGACACCAAGGAAATGTTTCTGGATGGATATGGGAGAAAAAAAAACGTACAGTACGAATATTTCCTAAAATTGAATAGTGTGACATTAACCCTTGAGTTCTACAGCAAATATGACATATGGGATGGATATTCCAAATATACATGCTGGGAATGGAAATCGTCTTGAAGGAAATGTACTGAGGAACTAAGAAGCAATTTGAGAGGATTTGACAGGATTTAGGTGAGTTATCTTGGCTTTTAGAAAACTCTTTCGCTCATTCACAGTGCCGCCGCAGAGTGGGCTCGTCAGACATTCAAATCCGTGATACGATTTGCCAATCCATCTCCGCTTGTTAAGAGACAAGGGCTGGTAATTGAAACATTTTTCATGAGTTTTGCTTCAGAGAGAAGAAAGACTGAGCCTCAGAGAGGGGAAAGAGCCTATGCATCACAATCGCTGCCTATGAAATATCACCAAGAAGCCATCAAACAACAAATATTGTCTGTCTGTAACAACAGCCTGCTTGGAAAATATCAACAAATGATTAGTGACCCAGTGATGCTGACCCAAAGTTATGTACACGGATACATGCCAGTATCATGCAGCTGGCAAATCCACTCCAGTAGCTATGCTACAGCTTTCACTTAAAGTCTTTCTCACAATTCTCCCTCCATTGATTTCTTCCAGCACTGGGAAGAATCAATCCCTCAGCAAGAAGGCCTTAGTACTGCAAAAGCTAAGAGAAGGAACAGACAAGTTTGGATAAGGTAACATTAAGTAGTTGCAACGTCTTTGGTTTTAGAAGAAAGTTCCATTGAAAATGGTTGGCTTCCTCTGCCGGTACAACTTTCTGTTATACAAAATCTCTTATCTGTAATCTGGGCACATTATAAGAAAATAGTTTTGATTTATTAATTTTTGTTTTGTTTTGTTTAGAACCACAGTGTATGAATATTGACATATAGTATACCCCTACTATTCTATGGTTCTTCACCAATGAGAAAAAATAACCGAACTATTAAATCCTCTCTGTACCCACTAACTAAAAGAACTGACCCGACTGCACCCGCTCCACCACCACCACCACCACCACCACATGTGTGTTACACTGTTTTTTGATCTTCTACAGTATTTTTTTTATGCTGACTTTGAATACTTACAGTGTGAAAAAAAAGAACATTTTCAAAGAAACTACTGTAGCTACTGTAAATTGCATGGATTTTAAAACTTTATGTAATACATACTACATAAGATATCGAGTTGATCATAATTTCATCATTAAATCAAATCTAGGGCTTATTTCCGTACTCATCCATAATGGTTTGGGTAACGTTCTCTTGATGGGAAAAGCAAAATATAAATATAGGTTTACACGTCCATTTTCCTTTTCTTTTTTTTTTAACCATATACAGTATGAGAAGTGTTCAAGTCAAAGTGGGACTTTTGATTGTTACAAACACAGTCATGAATATTTTTTATATTTTATATTTTGTCTTCTATTATTTTTTCTACAGCTAAGTTTTTATATATTTTATTCTCATTCTATTCCATAATTTATTTCTTATAGATAATCTTTATTATTATATATAAAAAAATTATTATCCCCCCCCCCGATTTTCTCCCTAATTTAGTCGTGTCCAATTCCTCCCCGTCACTAGGGGGCTCCCACATTAAGGCTACTACTACCACTCAGTCGGGATGGCCGAAGACTATCACGTGTTTCCTCACGTATCCCTCCCCTCTGAGAGAGCTCGACCAATCAGCTCCCTCTAGACCTCCGGCTGCAAGATGTTACAGCATCACCCGGGAATCGAACTCGCGATCTCTGGATGACAGGGCGAGCACTTTACCACTGCGCCACTCGGAGGCCAATAATCTTGATTTTAAGGTCAAGGGTGGTCGTATAAGCATTTCACTGCATATCGCATTGTGTATGACTGTGTATGTGACAAATAAAATTTGAATTTGAATTTGATTTGAGAGTAGAAAGTCTATATATTTGTCTGTATAATCCCCTGTTGCTTATCCCAGTAATACATTGCACTAATGCTTGTCTGCTTCACGTCTGAAACGCTGACCTCTCTGGAACCTCCTTTAATGGCCCAAACTTGTGGAAATGGCTTGGGACTGTACAGGCAATACCTCAAAGCCAAGTTCAAGTAATGTGCAAGTGGTGTTCATGAATGATTGTGTGTACGGTTCCCACAGAGAGATGCGTCGCAATTTGGAATTTGGAATTGCAATTGCAATTTGGAATTATTAATAAAACCTTCATGTGCATGGTTACTCAACACCATCATGTTCATTTCAGAGTGATTGTAATTTTCAGTCTGGAGAAGAGGCTTGAGAAGCTCCGAGATCCCTGGCCTGATCTGGCACCTCATTTGTGAGGTAGAATTTCTGCAACTGCTACAAGATGAAGGAATTTGCGGCGGAACCCCTGCTGGATGATAAATTACTGAAAATAGCCCAATCTTTCATCTTGGCCTAATCACCAGCATAGATTTTGTTTATCTTCCTTAAGTAGCATCTGTTCCCAATGACGCTCCTTAATGAAACCCGATTTGTGTCCATGTAATTGAGTGGAGCCCACATCCAGCCCATACCCAGGCATATATTATATAATGAACAAGAAAATACTCTTCTTTTTTCCCCACAATCCTATTTTCTTTGGATCACTCCCACTCCTGCATTTTCTGGTCTTGTTTTACCATTTAAAAGATTGTCTTAGTTCACCGAATATCTTACTGGTGAGATTGTGCTAATGAAGAGACGTACCATCTGTCCATGAATAAGGTATAAACAGGATATTCTCAGATCTAATTTTACCCATGAATAGTTTAGTTTGAACAGTTACATATCTGTGCCTGACTTGCCTGTGGATGTGCTTAGGAGCGGCGGAGGAAGTGGCACACAGGTGTCAGCTATAATTTGTATTTCAGGAAGTACTGAAATGGCAAAGACTCCTCTCCAAAAATAACACCTTAAGTCAATCCTTTCAATTGTAGTATTACAGAATTATGAAGAAGAACCACTTTGTTCCAGATGACTACCTGCTACAGCAATCACAGGTTTCAACGTGCTCCAGATTAGCTCTGCATCAAGAAAGTCTGGAGTCTCAGAAAGTGATGTTGTCAGCTTCTTAAATTAGTAATGTTATATTTAACCAGAATCTGAGGTCTGTTCGGTTCAATTAATTACGCAGAAATGTACAAATTAACACAATTCTTAAGTAGTATATATTTTTTTGTATAATAAGATTATAACTTTTATAATAAATAACTTTTATAATTAGTTTTTGCATTTTCTGCCTGTAAACATGTAACACTAATATGCATAATCATCATTTAGCGATCATTTATATCATGTCTAGTCTGTGCTCACCACATCACTTTGATTTACTTGTGAAATAAGAATTTATGTAAGCCAGGTATTTATCATCGATTGATGTTTTTTTTCCCTTGAAGGTCGGAAGATAAAAGGAACATACAGTAGATCAATAGACAGATAGAGCACATAGTGTGAAGCCACAATGTTACCCTTTATTATTATTATTATTATTATTATTATTATTATTATTATTATTATTACTGTATTATTATTATTATTAGTAGTAGTAGTATTATTACTGCATTCTTATTAATTATTTTGTCCTTAGGTGAAATGTACACAGATATAAATGCCGTTATTATTGTATTCACAGAAACGGAGTAATCGTGAGATGTAAAATAGCAGTGGCACAGAACTTGAACAGAAGCTTAAAGCGTACAGTCTTCTTGACATTAAGGCATTTTGGTTTGATATAATAAAATATAAAAGATATAAAAATATAAACAGATCAGACATTTTTATTTCATTTCCTGATATTTAAATCTAGCTGTGTTTAAAGAACTTACAATGTGGCACCTTTGGTGGTAAACAATAGATGAGGAAAAATATAAGACTAGGATATAGGATCATCTCTGTATGTTGTTGGTCTTTCGGTTGCTCCCGGTAAGGGGTCACCGCAGTGGACCATCCGATCTGCACACAAGCGTGGCACAGGTTTTATGCCCATTTTGATGCAACCCTCCCATTTTATCCGGGCTTTGGACCGGCAAATGCCAATCTGACCTTCCAATTCTTTTTGCAGTATTTGCATATTGTGGTAAGGACTCTATATTTCTGCTCTCAAAGTTTTTATATTTGAATGGTGGAATCCTTTATCTGGTTAGCACTGTGGCCTTGGACCTTCAGGGTCCGGGTTTGATTCCCACCTTGGGTCTGTGTGTATGGAGTTTGCATGTTCTCCCTGTGCTCGGTGGGTTTCCCTCCACAGTCCAAAGACATGGAGATTAGGCTAATTCTCGATCCCAAATTGCCTGTAGTGTATGTGTGTGTGTGGCCTGCAATGGATTGGCACCCTGTCCAGGATGTGTACCACGCCTTGTGCCCAAAGTCTCTTGGGATAGGTTCCTGGCCCTCCACGACCCTGAATACAGGATAAAGCAGTATAGAAGATGAATGAATAAATATATTATTTACTCTTGTCTTGTGAATATTGTTGATGTCACATAATGTTGTTATCAGAAGTATACAATTTTAAACAACCAATCTAACAGGGCATATCTGGGCAACAAGAAACAAATATGAAATGTTTTCGTACTGTACGTATCATGTATCAGATGTATGACTTAAAAACATATTGGGTTCTAAAAGTGTATAAGTTGTAAGTTAAAATTATGACCCACTGAATCACATCCTTATTTTGATCTTGAACCCAAATGTCGTAATCCTATAGCAAAAGCTGGCCTTGCTGTTCCAGTACTTTTGATGATGTATCTTAGTGGCGTGTTAGAAACTCTGAACGTAAGTCAAGCTTTGAGTTCAGGTCAAGCGTGTTTCACTTCTGGACACACTCAATGGGCAGTCTTCTTAAATCTTTATCTGCTTGAAAAATGTCAATACTCCTGCAGCATTCGTAAAAAAAATAAATAAATAAAAATAAAAAAATAAAGAAAACATAAATCTAGTACACATGGAACTGACCACAGGCCATTTTCTTGTAGTCACTAAACTTGCTTTTGATGGCTTCAGCCTCACAAAGATGAGGATTGATAGCAGCAGTTGCCCGTGAGTAAGTCGAACCTCAATCATGATTTCATGGCGTGGCCCATGTTCACCTGCAGAGACCCAAATCTCTAAACCCTGCAGTGAAACTAAAGGAACTTAAAAATCAATCATGCTTTCAGTTTCAACATTTATAGTTTGCTTATGATATACTGTACAGCATAGCAGACATTTGCGTTGTATGATAGACAGTATACCAAATTAACAGTTAGGAATCACTTAAATACTGTATGTAGGACAAGTGAATTACGCAAATGTTTGAAAGTATGAATCCAAAAAAAAAAATGGGGGATGCCATAAATCAAAAGTAAAACACTTATGGGAAAATTTGCAAATTGCAAATGCAAACCATTTCATGTTTATTAACAAATGTCAAGTCATACATTTTATTTATTTTAATTAATTATTTAATTGACTTATCTATTTATTGAAACATTTTAATATTCTGAAACAGTTGTCAAACAAGTTGATTCTTATCATTTACAGTGTTATTACACTTACAGTCATTCTCTCACCAGCTTCTTTTTATTTATTTCTCTCATAGTATTGATAATAATAATAATAATAATAATAATAATAATAATAATAATAATAATAATAATAATAAAAGTAAATTAGGCGGCATTAGCTATGTGGTCTTGCACCTCCAGGGCTGAGGGGTTCAATTCCCACCTCAGGTTTGTGTGCAAATAAATACATAAATAAATATATGAACACAAGGTATGGTCAGGGGTAACTCAGTGGTTAAGGCATTGAACTGCGGTTTGGAAGGTACCAGGTTCAAAGCCCACAACTACCAAGTTCCCCTTGTTGGGCCCTTGAGCAAGGCCCTTAACTCTATGTAATCTGGTATATAATGAGATATATACAGTATATAATGAGATAAAAATGTAAGTTGCTCTGGATGAGTGCGTATGCCAAATGTGGTTTTTCATGTTATTGTGAATCTCCAGTCAGCCTTTCAGAAAACTTTCCTGTGGTGAAAAACCTAAAAAGAAATAGAGATTAAATAGCTTAGCTCTGACTGACAGAAGGTTCTGCTCATCTTCCAGATGAAATAATTATAGAGATGATAGCATATTAGAACAAATGCTTTAATATAAGCTACTATCAGGAAATGAAACGATGCCCTCGCCTGATTTGCATGAACCCTTCAAAAATAGTGTGGTGGAAATAAACTAATTGCATTTTTAAGATGCTCTTATAAGATGCTCATCTTGAAAATGGACCACATACTGTATAAATCCATTGAAAGTAAACATAACGGCTTTGAATCATAAATAGTGCTATTTCTCCGCGTCACAGTAGCGCTACCATGCTGGGAGGGTGGCGCCTCGTCTTTCTGAACCGCTGCTCATGTAATTCTGTACTGTAGGTCACTTAAATGCTCTAAATGACAGCGAAGTGAGAAAGGCCAGTACATACAAACACTTTACCACGGTGACATTCACAGTCTGCTTTCATAAGTCAAATCATCTTTATTTATAAAACTAATTTAACGGCATGTGATGCACAGCAAACTTGCTGTACTGTTCTATTTGAATTTAAATCAAATGAAGTGGACTTAATATCTCTTCTCCAAATATAATTAAAATAGTATATTGTGTACTAGGTTAAAAGAATGTGATGCTAGTAGCCTGGAAATATAGTACATTCAAAAATAAATATCATAACCTGTAACATATTAGCATATCTAAATGAAATCATAAATTATTTGGTTTAGATATATTATATTGGTTTATGGAGTTATATTATATTAGTTATATTAGTATAATACATTCAATGTAAGTATATTGTACTTAGACTAATATACTGTATAGAAATGACTTTATTTCTTATTGATTTCTTCCTGACAGCTATGACTCACCTTCAGCCCTTTATGATGAGGAACAATATGTTCCTTTCATATGCATTGTAAAAGGCTTTAGATCTGTGTGCATTTCCCACATTTCCAACTGTCTTTCCCACGTTCTTTTCAACGCCCATACATACAGTCCCATTTCTTGTAAATGTGAAGAGAAAACTGTGACAATCTGCTTCTCTGCCTCGAAAAAAAAAAAAAGCTCCAACACAAATAAAGCTGTCTCTGTATCAACAAGTACCAAAACAGCTCATTTCCAACCGCATTTAAACGAGTCAAAAGATGAACAATCTCATTACCAGCACCACTGCGTCTATATAGTGAATAAGAAAAAGAGCAGATGGTTTCGCAGAGACTTTAATTGTAGACTTCATCATTCTCTTGCTTTTGTTGATGAATTACTCTGCTGTCTGATTTATGTAGAGTTTGGGTTGACTTAGGAACTTCTGCAGCTACAGGGTGCTCAAATGTATCAAGCTGCAAGTAAATTAAAGGGAACCAATTATGCAAAAATGTACTTTTGGAATATTTTTGACAGTCACATGGGTCTCTATTGTGTGTACTTGCAAAAACATGAAAACAACACTTTCCCTCGCTTGTCTCTTATTTCTCGCAAGTTGCTTATTCTATAGTCGCTTTTGTCTTTTCTTTTTTTTTTTTCTGTTCTTCAGGTTTTTTTTTTCTTTTCACACTCATGCAATGTTCCTAAAACACATCACATGTTGCCCAAAAAGAAAATCAAGCATGTCAGAATGTAGGATCTGGAAAATTAACAGAGACCTACTGTATAAGCCTGTAAGATTAAAAGATTATAAGACTAATAGTCCATCCATCCAGGAACCTCTGTAGTCCAACTGGGAACCATAGAGGCCAATTGTGACCACTGTATTTATTCCCATTTTTACAACCATGGTAGGACTTCAGGTCAAGATTGCCAAAATTGCCTGTAGAAGAAATCCACCAAGCACAGGTAGAACATGCAAACTTCACGCACAAAGATCCAAAGGTGGGAATCGAACCTGGCTCCTACAGTACAAGGTACAAGATAATGTGGCCATAAGAATTTAAATTAAAGCAATATAATTGGTGTAAAGCTACCAGATTGAACTGAATCAACAGCATTTTAAGATTATTATTATGTTGCAAACTATTATACTGTATGCTTACATACCTTGAGGAGTTATGATTTTTCATTCCATACATTCATTCGAGCTGACATCTCTTAGAAATGCAACAACCTATAAGGAAACATGCATTATGAATGAGGAGAACTTTCAAATTTTATGCAGACGGATGGGAGGTGAGATTCGAACCTTCACCCCTGGAGGTCCAAGGTGACAGTGCTAACTATTTATTATTAGCATAATATTGGTTAAAGGCACAGTTGATCTCATATTTATTCAGGATCACTTTAAACTGCTAAATCCTGAAACTTACAAAACTTGGCAGATGAGCATTGTTACGAGGAAACTAGCCAGATTTACACATCGACTCACTGGCTCACAATGGAATAAGAACAAATTTAATAATTTATTAATGCCAGTATTAAATGCTTTTTTGCTGCATTTCTAAAATACAATTTGTATAGCCCCCCAGGGAGCACATGCTCATTAAAATTTGATTGCTGAATGATGGAAAAATCTGTTTCCTCCTAATCTTTAATAACCAGTGTTGGTGAGCCTGTGGCCACTGTAGCCCTAGTTACCTGTTCTTGGCTGACAGCATTGCAACAAGATATAGTCTGCTCATATAGCATAGAGTATCCACCTAAAGTCTTGACATGTTGTGCTTTTCTGCTCTACAATTGTAAAGTGTGGTTAACTGAGTTATAGAGCAGACTTCCCATAAGCTCCAACCAGCCTGGCCATACAGTACTACCTCTGACCCTCTGAACTACAAGATCAATGAGATTGGATTGTTTTATTTGACATGTCATTCTAGGTAAACCATAGAGACTGCTGTATGTAAAAATACATGAGACCTTGTGACCTGGGGTAAAAATAAGAAGGTATACACTTGCAAAATATATTTTACATCAATCATCATGGGAGAAAGAAGTTTTAACATAAAAAAGACATTTGGCCAGTACAAGATAATGTAGAAAAGGTGTAACAAAAAAGTGCTTGGTGTCAGTTAGGGATCATGAGGTCCAATCCCATTAATGCCATTTCCATCTACAGTATGGCCTGGGATCCAAGAGAGCAAAATTGAAAATGCTTTTAGGACGGGAGGGCTGGCTCTCTCTCTCTCTCTCTCTCTCTCTCTCTCTCTCTCCCCTGATCTTCATAATGACATTAGTCCATTGTGGGTGTCTGTGAGCTCACGCCTGCAGAATAGGGTAGTGTGTTAAGCGAGAAAACCAGGGGGTAAAGGTACGCCAGGTATGTACAGTATTGCTGCCAGGCACATCATTATTACAGTAAGTATGTTGGAAATTTAAAACATACTGGAATAGATTATAATAAGTAAATAATATAAGATATTTTAGTTATGAGATTATACAAAACCCAGTTGTTAGGACAGAGAGCTTGCAAAATCATCATTCAGTTGATTGAAGACCGTTTCAAGATTTGAATAGATATCCAATATCCAATATCTTCATTATCCACATACAAACAACCCACAACCTGCTGACTAAAAGAAAAAGAAGATAAAAGCATGCAATTTCTTTTCCAAATATCACTTATTGTTGGTTATTCTTTTCTATTTTATCCCATGAAGGTTCTCAATAATTAAAGAGATATTACATGGAAAGAAAGACTGAACCAAGTGTACAAATAGAACAGTATAGCAAGTTTATAAAACATAGAAGTTTCAGTAAGTGGTTTGGATATGTGCACATTTGGCAGTGTGAACAGCATATGGAGTATACAGAGAGTCTAACAGCAATCGCATTCAACCATGCAACATAAGGGCTTGGTGATTAGCCATCACGTTCTGGTTCTTTCTGCTCTGCTAAAGCACAAACTATATTTTAGGGATGACACCTCACCATTTATCGTGCACGGCAAATGCAGCTGGCCCTGAGCCCATCTATGCACTATTTTATCCGGGCTATTTTGGGAATCAATTAACCTCCTTATGTCCATCTCAGACACAGGTCCTCTGCAGAGTTCTGCAGTTTTTAGATAACAGTTTATTTATTTATTTGTGTTTATTTAGTTAGATTTGGTTATACATTCTGTGTATTTGGTAGGGATGTCAGGGTGCTGACGTTTAACATATGCCTCTTCAGCAGGACAGGTGGGCTCTACCCACTGGTCAGAGAAGAGAAAAGCAAGAAACAGCACGACTCTGCATGAACTACATGACATTACTCATATATTGTTAAAATTTCTATATTATACATGTTTTTTTTTTTTTTTAACAGGTTTAGTGTAAAAACTGCTATAGTTATTTGCTCAATATGATATCAGTGGTCCTTAAAAATCTCTCTTGCTTTGAATTCCATGGTCTATTTTTCCAACACTGACATCACACTGTTTTTTTTTTTTTTTTCAATAAATCTGATTTGATTCCTTAGCTCACTCAAGCCACAATGAGTAAATAATCATTATCACCAAACGGCTTATTCTGCAGACTGGGGCCAATAATGATCTGCCATCAAAACAGACAAAGACAGTTTGTCTATGACACTTGATGCCTTTAGATGGATACTATATGCTATATGAACAGGCTATACAGTATCTTGTTGCAGAACAGGTATCTACAGTAGGGCTACACTGGCCACAGGCTCACCAACACTGGTTATTAAAGATTAGGAGGATGCCTGTTAGAAAATAGTTTAATAATGGTTATATACAGTGATCAGCCATAAAATGATGACCACCCGCCTAATACTGAGTAAACCAATCCCCGGCCACCAAAAACAGTAATGACCTGTGTGTTCTGACACCCTTCTATCACAACCAGCATTAACCTTTTCATCAATTTGAGTAGCTCACAGCACAGCAGCTCTTATCTTTACTCCCCATGTGCATCAATGACCCTAGGCCACCCACTTTACCACTTTTCTTTTCTTGGATCACTTTTGGTATGTCCTGTCAGGACACACAGTGCATCGCTGTTATGGTGGCAAAAGGGGGGAACTGTTCAATATTAGGCAGGTCATAATGCTATGACTTATCGGTGTAGGTTGATCATGAAGTGTACTGTATGTAGATGTTATGTTGCACTGTGAACTGTATCCTTTAATAGGCTATCCCATGACCCAAAGCTTACAGTATTGATATTATTTAGATATGATATTATTAAGTGACTTTAAGGTGCAAGGTTCCAGGTTTAATCTTGAGCCTGGTTTAATGTTTGTCAAGTGTTTCACATGTTCTTCTCATGTCCATATGGGCTTCCTTTGTCTGTGTTCTCCAGTTTCCTCCCACATATCAGAAAAACTTGCAGGTACCCACAGCAGATTGGTTTTACAATAACCCGTAGATGTGAATTTGCTTCCAATATTCCCAGAACCACTGTGACTTTGAACATCTATGAATCCATGGATCTCGCGCATACAAATCTTACAATACAAGACCTACAGTAAACCAAGTTTTCTATGTTCAATTACACACATACGTACGTATTATGTATTACGACTATTATCATGATGTGCTACGCTCGCTACAACAACGTGTAAATCTGCTTTATTACTTTATTACTATTGTAATCTACCAGAGACCGCAAAAAGTTAATTGTTCCTTCCAAGTACATAAAACTCTTATCCTTGTTATACACCATACTGTATAGTATATACTGTATCTAATCAGCCAATCTAATCAGCCAATCCCATGCCAGCACCTCAATGTATTTAGATATGTAGACATGGTCAAGACAGTCAGCTGAAGTTTAAACAGGGTACCAGAATGAGAAAGAAATGCGGTTTAATTGACTTTGAACATAGCGTGGATATTGGTGCCATGTCTGAGTATTTCCGAAACAGCTGTTCTACAGATTTTCACTTACAACCATCTCTAGAGTTTACAGAGAATAGTCTGAAAAAGAAAAAAATATCCAGTGAATTGTGGGTGAAAATGCCTTGCTATTGCAGAGGTCAGAGGAGAATGGTCGTTCTGGTTTGAGCTGAACTCAAATAACATCTTTACAGCTGAGGTATGCCGCAGAACATCTCTGAATGCACAACGTGTCAAACCTAGAAGCAGATGGACTACTGCAGCAGAAGATCACACCGGGTGCCACTCCTTTCAGTTAAGGACAGGAAAATGAAGCAACAATTTTCATGGGTGCACCAGCAATGGACTATAGAGAATTGGAAAAACGTTGCCTGGTCTGATGAGCCTCAAACACTGCTGCGACATTCAGACGATAGGGTCAGCATTTGGCGTAAACAACATGAAGGCATGGATCTATCCTGCCTTGTGTCACAGGTTCAGGCTGTTGCTGCTGGTTTAATAGTATGTGACATATTTTCTTGGCAAACATTGGCACCATTAGTACTACAGTAACTAAGCATGTCACAAGGCTAAAATCATCGCAAACTGGTTTCTTGGACATGAGCAATGAGTCCACTGTATACAAACAGCCCACACAGTCACCATATCTCAACCCAATAGAGCATCTTTGGCATGTGATGGAATGGGAGACAGATCTTCAGCAACTTTTTGATGCAATCTTGTCTTGGCACAAAAATTAAGGCAGTTCTGAAGGCAAAAGTGGGTACAAGCAAGGTTTATCTAGTGGCCTATGAGTTTATCATGTCAGCAACAAGAATCACTTTCATCCATATTTCCCTTGTGTGTTCAGAACTTCCTAGTCACAGACTGAACAATTCAAGGGTATTGTACCCAGACATGACTGGTATTACAAAGTCGGCTTTCAAGTCACCATGTCTCACTATTAATAAATGAAAAGATATGAGGGAAACAGTGTTGGGAAACTTAAACATCTTCTTATGATAACTTGTCAAAGCAGTCAGACAAAGGTGAACTGCCCTGAGAGTAAGGCAATAGGTCAGTACCATGTGTGATAGCAGTTTTTTTTTTTTTTTTTTTCCCCTGAAGCGTTTTGTCTTTTCAGGTTTAAAAAAAAAAAAAAAACACTTTTCACTCTCAGAGGAACAGCACTCACCAGTCCATGTATATTTAGCAATTCCTTTAGATATACTTCAGTAAGTTACATTTTACTGACTTGCCTCCTGCTAATATTCTCTCTGATATTCGCCCTGTCTTGCTGCAAGAATTACACAATCCATAATTTATACTTGCTTTTTTAGTAAAAACCCAGATGTCTGATATTAACGCAATAATGCGGCCAATAATAAATATACTGTTGTTTTAAGTTTGTCGAATTAATTGTATTACATTTACAAGTGTTGGAACGAAGATGGGTAAAGTGTCATGTCTGATCTACAGACTCTGAGAATTCTCAGCCAAACAATGAAGCGCATGATCCGTTACTGCAATCTAGTTCCCAAGACTTCTAATCAGCACCACCTGTTTCCAATTAGCACACTTCCCATAAATAACCCGGACATGACTGGTAATTTCAGCGAATGCTTGCAAAGCCTCACTCTTAGCGTTCTACTAATGACATTACTGAGCTCTTTGTATGTCTAATTTTTTTTTATTTTATTATTCATCTGTTACATTGTGTTCTGTTTTGTTTTTCTGAGATGCAATAAATTGCTCATAGCCTTCAATGAGCAATGTGTGTGAATGTGCATGCATGGTACTCTGCAATAGACTGGCTGTATATTCCCTCGGTGCACCCAAGAATCTCTTCCTAGCGTTGGCTGAGGAGCCACCAAACCAATTCCAGGATAATGGTTATGAATAAACAAATTGAGTTTGCATGAGTTTGCTACATTCAGTAAACTATGTACTTGCATTTACTGTAGGCCATTTACTACAGTACAGTATGTTCCTAACATAACATACTGTAGAAAAAACAAGCTACTGTAGCATGCCCTTGTGGCCATCACTTAGATGCTCCATGCAACTAGAGTCCTAATCCCTCTGGACCTTCCGGCAGCATTCGACACCATCAACCACAAGACTTACTTGTCCATTGTCAAAAGTTCTGACAAGTCTGCCCCTGCATGCCTTTGCATCGGATCCAGAATGCAACTGAACACCTTGTTTTCAAACCCATTTCCACGTTCAACACCACCCCATGGCTACACTCCCTCCACTGGTTTTCTCCAGTTGACTCCAGTTGACATATTGACATTGTCATGAAGCAACTTTACAGGAATAAAAGTTCTGGATGTAGATTTTCACAATTTCCTGAGATGACGTGAATAATAAAAAAAAAAACCTCATCCTTATCCCCATCCTCTTTTGGGTGATACTGGATAGAGATGACCATAAATGCAATAAATAAATAAATTTCTCCAATAACTGTGTTTTAGAGGTATATACATAAAACTTGTGTTTTGAGGTCAAAACTGCAGTTGTGTAACAGGAAATGTGTTTGTGTTGTTGGAAAAGTCCACTTTATTAATATTACCACCTGCTTATTGATAGAGACTTGGGTAGAAAACTGTTTGTGTCAGTCATATACGAGCAATTGCTGTCATAAGCCATCATAGTTAAACCGTTTGTATCAATCCATCCTCAACCTCATGGTGAACCTCACTCACTTACTCATAGTCTATAACGTATTATCATGTGTACATGGTCATGGGGGCCAGGAGCCTATCCCAAGAGACCTACAGTACAGCATGAGGAGGGGTACACCCTGGACAGGGTGCCAATCCATCGCAGAACACACATACACACATGCATCAACCCACAAGCTCATTCACACACTCCAGGCAATTTGGGAACACCAGGTAGCCGATTCTGTATGTCTTTGGACCGTGGGAGGAATCTGGAGTCCCTGGAGGAAATCCAACGAGCAGAGGCAGAACAATGCGAACTCCATGCACGCAGACCCGAGGCAGGAATCGAATCCTGACCCTGGAGGTGCGAGGCGACAGTGCTAACCACTAAGCCACTGTGCCGCCTCATGTTGAAACTGTTTGAATCCACCCAAGCCATCTTCATGGTTATTAATTGGATTTGTTTCTGGTATTACATAAATATTTAAACAAAACATATGGGGCCATCCACAGCAGCAGTTAGTGGTCTTCACATGATGAAAACTCTAATCAAAAGTGGGGTACAAGAATGCATCAGACAGGTCCACAGGGCAAAAGGTAATGAGAACACTGGTAATTCATTAGTGCCATGTGTAACTTGACAGAAAGAGACAGACAGACAGAGAGAGAGAGAGAGAGAGAGAGATAGACAAAATCAATGTATATTTTGTTGATTTTTTTGTATCTATTTTGTATTCTGCACCATGCTCCCTCCTGTCCTCCAGCACTGCTCATTTCGACCCACCACCTAGGTACAAGGAATGCATGCATCATGGCTCTTCTCTATCCCGGTACCTGGGTGATGGAAAGCACTTCCCTTTGATATTCAAAGGTTATGTCACTGACAGTCATGAAATAATGACTTTCATCTTCATGGAGTACTTACATTACTTAGTACTTTACTATTTAAAAATTATTGTGAAGTCTTGTGTGTTGTCAATACTATACTAACCTTCCCAGATGTTTTTTTTTATTTTTTTACTTTAGAACTTCTAGCCCATGGCCTCGTGAACCAGTATGATGATGTGCTTATTGATCGGCACCAGAATGCAATGCTGTACTGCAGGTTCCTTTGGGTAAGAGGCCATGTGCAAGATGTAAATATTCTGAGAAATGACCAATAATCTCTAATCCATGAAATAATTCTGAACACCAGTTTAACTGATCTGATGATGTGTGTGTGTGTGTATAACGATCGGTTAAGTGAGTGATATTGTGCACTGAGTGCCCTTTAAGAGCATAATGTGGAGTACTCTCTTTTTTTTTTTTGACAAGTCTTCAAAAGAAGGAATGAAATACTTCATGCTGTGCTTTGTTGCGTTGTTGATCACCAAAAGAGGCTTTGATGTGGGTTGATGACTGAAGTACTGGAGGTTTAGAGCAAGACATGGTTGGAATGAAAGTATGAAAAGACAATGATGTCAACGTGTCTTGTGTCTCAAGGATGACAGTTAATCTGAATAACAAAAAACTGGTGGCTACAAATTGCATGTCAGATTTTACTGTCTCACTGTGATGTGCAACATAAAAGAGAATTTGAGTAGTAAATTTCATAACCCACTGTCAGGGAATCCCAGTCAAGCCAAGAAATTGTAGAAAAGATTCTCTAACTAAATCTTTTTCTTTTTAAATGGAGAGTTTTATGCCTTATATACTGAATAGCTACACATGTATACACCTAAATAATAAATACTCTATTTATGTAATTATGTAAAGTATGTAAAAAAGTGTAAATATTTGATTTGAATCATTTTCTGCTCTGTGGCTTCCTTAAAAATCAAGAAAGAGTAAATGGGGCCTTAGGAAACAGATTACATAATAAAGATACAAAAATAAGTATTTAACAATTTGAACAATAATCAACTAAAATAGTCAACAATTTACTAAATGCTATCTGTTATCATTTTCAACATGATACCATCAAGTGATCATTCATGAAATCTGAAAAACCAGAAGCTTAATGAATTAGGAAGAATGGGAATAAAGGTAAAAGAGGAATCATAAATCACCCATATTAATTACTTGTTAATATAATAATACACTAAAATATTATATATTATACTGGCAGTATGTTAAGGCTTTACAAATGGTCCTAGTTGATATCAAATTGGGATTACATCAGATTGAACAATCTGGATTCCACTCTGTACCTCATTATTCTGTACCTTATTAAACAGCACTTGATGGATTCATCTTCTTGAATCTTCTTCTTCTTCTTCAATCCTCATCCTATGTAGGATCGCAGATATCCTGGATCCCAAGTGACTTTCCCTGGGAACCACCACAGGGAATACATTCTCACACTCACACTCATTCACACACTATGGCATGGGGAGAACATGCAAACTCCATACACACAGACCCGAGGCGGAAAACCAAACCCCGACCCTGGTTACGAGGCCGCAGTGCCAACCACTAATCCACTGTGTCACTGCACTTGCGTGAAGCAATGTAAAGTGACTCCTGCACTAGATTGAGGTTATAAAATTACAATGTGGTGTTGAAATGATGCAGGCTAATATTTCATAAATTTAAATCAGTACTTTGAGTTGCTGAATGATTCATGTTTTACTTAAAGACCTGCTCCCCTGTACAGAAGATTTTCCCATGCATGGATAACCGATGGGCAAAGCACTCGCATTCCATGTTTACAAACCACTTCAGGAAATTGTAGCAATGATTGATCTTATACAGGTATGTTGTCCAAGCTCCTCTAGATATACGTACAGTAGTAGTGTGTAAAAGTCTAACAAACACCTCTTCATATTAAATTGAATAATGTGGATAAAATAAAACAACAACATGGCTTCAAAGTACCTAAAGATACAATTTAAAAATTGGTTGATTATGTAACAACCTCAAATAAAAGTGACTATACAGTATAGTCATGTTTTGGAAAAAAATATTACAATGGATAGGTATGGAACAATAATTATTTATTGGACGCTCATTGAAATAATTGGAAATTCAAAATGTGAAAAGTTGAACAATTTTTCTCAAAACTTTTTGTTCAAAACTTTTTTTTTTCCCAAAATGTTTCAATGTTGTCATTTTTATGTTGCAAATAAAGGTGAAGGAAGTTACCATATATGGTACCTCATCCAGTAATAGGGTTTAGAGTAACATATAGTTAAATGCGTACAGTATCAACAGTGTTATAGTTTAGCATATATATATAATATGCATATATAGTGTGTGTACTGTATATAAAGGGGTTGGACAATGAAACTGAAACGCCTGGTTTTAGACCACAATAATTCATTGGTATGGTGTAGGGCCTCCTTTTGCGGCCAGTACAGCATCGATTCATCTTGGAAATGACAGATACAAGTCCTGCACAGTGGCCAGAGGGACCTTGCAGAATAGTGGCCAGGTCACTACGTGATGCTGGTGGAGGAAAACGTTTCCTGACTCGCTCCTCCAAAACACCCCTCAATAATATTTAGATCTGGTGACGGTGCAGGCCATGGAAGATGTTCAACTGCACTTTCATGTTCATCAAACCACTCCGTCACCAGTCTTACTGTGTGTATTCGTGCATTATCATCCTGATACATGGCGCAGCCTTCAGGTACAATGTTTGAACCATTAGTTGAATAAATTATTATTATTATAAATAAAATGCCACATTAGTTACCAAATGTGCTCATATGGTTGCCCAATTAAGAGATATATGGTATCTTCACCGACGTTCATTTGTAACACAAAAATTACAACAATGAACATTTGAACAAATGTGTTGTTTGAACTTCGAAATATTTCAATAAGTGCCCTATAAAGATTTAAGTTAGATTTTTTTTTTTTTAATGCTTAAATGGTTTAAAGGTCACTGTTTGGCCTAACAAACAAAACACATTCTTCTGAAACTGGTCAAGTACAGGGACTAAATTCAAAATGAGAGCCAATAATGTACCAAAAATGAGAGTGCAATTGCATAGTTTCAATGTTTTCGCAGCCCAAAACACAAACTTTTGGGTGAAAGATTATATTTACAACAAACTGTCAGACAGTAGCACTAGATTATAGGTTAGGCTAGACCCCATGAAAGATATATAATGTCTTTTTGTCATGTTTAGAGTAGCTGTATAGATACAGCTGATCAGGATCTGTCAGTGGTGCACAGTGTATCCATCTATTTACATTCATTTCTGCCTGTCAACATGTACAGTATAGATCAGGTAGTGAAGTAAAGGAGTGCTATCTCCTCTCACTCAGACGCAGGTCCTATTTCTGACATTTACACAAACTAGAGCCAGGTACAATCTCAGGGGATTCCGAGGGTGTTTTTATCTCTGTAGTTGCACTTGCATGTTTAATAACCTAGGTTACAGTGACATTTGACAGCACAAATATGAACTTTTCTTTATTAAAATGTTATTTATTCTCACAAATGAAAAATATATTAACTTGAATCTGAACATGGCTCTGCAAAAGTGGTAGCTTTGGGTTGTGAGTCTGAGTGCAAGTGACATATCTTAATAAACTGTAAGATGCACTACTTTAAGACAGCATCCAGAGTTTGGAATAAGTCTAGGTTAAGCGTTACTACAACTGTGAAATTTATACACCTTGGAGGGCACTTGGCACAATGATTTAATTACAGCAATTAAGAGAAACATGTTCAGTGGGCTAATTAGAAAAAAAATATCTCGCATTTTAAAATCTTTTTGTAGTCAAGTCAACCGCATTTAAAAACTTTGCAGAATATTCTGGGTTGATATATGTTTAATACGGTTACAGTATGCATGTGAGGCATCATTCCCATTGCTTTTCCTTTCCCATTTTCCCCAACTTTTAAACCTTCCATATTTCTGAAAGATTCCATTAGCCACTTGACAACAACAGCTTGTGACCATAGACATTTATAGGGCAGGTTAACATTTATAACAACAGCCTCAAACTAAATGGATTACATAAGGCTTATGCCATAGGCTACTGCCTTATATATTTAGAGTAACACCATAATAGGTATCAAGAAGTAGGCAACATACAGTTATTCAGTTTACGGTCTAACAGATGGTTTTGAGCAGCAGATTTATACCTCAACTATCATTAGTCAGTACTCACAAGATTAGTCAGTACCAACAGGATTGAGCAATATTGTCAGTCCAACTACATCTCAAAAGCCACACAGGATATATTAAACTAGTCAAAAAATATAGGCTTCAAAAAATGGAGTTACTCAGCTCCTTTCCTGCGTTTGAACTGAGAAACAAGAATTTCACTCATATTCTTGTTATACTGATTTCACATGTTCCATAATCCCCTTTTTAGTTTAAGTTTCTAATGTGTCTTTAAATAGAAATGGTTCTGGATACTTACACTTTGGCATTTTGTGGAAATTCAGATTATTTGCTGGAAGCTGCACAATATTTTTGATCTAACCCAATCTGTCAACCCTATCATTAACTGCCCTTTCTAGTCCTACTCCCCTACTGAAAAATTTATAGACCGTGCATGGGTAAAAATCAGTTCATATTGATGTATTTTAATGCAAATTCAGTCCCTATTTTGACCTGCGGTGCAAAAATAACAATAATAATAAATGATAATTGGAAGACTACTGTGACTACCTTGTGTTACATCTAGAAAAATCAGCTTATATCAGTTATAAATCCTTTGATTATTGGTGAATCAAAAGAGGAACTTCAGCCTTCAAGTGTTTAAATGGACTTTAAAATGCATACAGTTATAAATTAGGACTTAATGAAAATTAATTTCCTGTTGAATGGCAGATAACTTGGACGCGCCACCGTTGCCATTTGATCAACCTTCATAATGTCATTGAACAAAACTGGCAGCTGAAAATGTTAATGCATAACATTAATATGCTGTTAACAGCAGAGATATGAATAATTCAGTGTTTTTGCAATGTTTTTTCAGCTTTGATATACTAGTTTTTTCCACGTACAAAATAAAACATCGCAAAAAAGGTTCACCGAGCATTAAATAAAAGAAGACATCGCCCGAGAGGGTAAAGCACTGACCAACACTTTTTCTTCTTATCCAGAGACATTTAAGGATCGATATAACTGGCCTGCAACTCATCAGCTCAACTTTGCAGGCGGGGGGAAAGAACAGGCAGGATGAGATGGCAGTAAAAATGGACTCAAGCTGGAGTGCCCTGAAGCGTCTATAAATCTACTTCTGTAAGAGATGGGACAGGCTGGAGAGTTAAGGATGAGCAGCTTCTCCATCACCCTGGCAAGGCAATGCACAGGGTTGTTTTTTAATCCTGTAAATTGTGGTACAACATCAATTCTGTCACTTGGTTCCTTAACTGAAAAAGGCAGGTGTGCTTTTTTTTTTTTTTTTTTTTTTTAATTAATTTTAGTTCTTTAAATAATTTATTGTGGCCAAAGGGGAAAGTCCGATTTTACAAAAGAAAACATCGTTACCTAGCTAACAGAGCTAACATTATTAAAATCCTACAAAATCCCACAAAATATATCATAGATATTATTATGTTAATGTTGCTATTACTAAAAATTATTCAAATATACTGTATAACAGGAAACTCAACTAATTCCCTATTTCTCAGCCCTCTGCTCTTCTTCTCCATGTTCTTCTCTTATTCTACATATGCTTTTTTTTGCCTCTGGGTTTGTTTTTTGTCCTCTCTCTCTGCCACATCATTGACTTTTTCTTTCCTGATTGTGTTCACCTTTTTGTGTCTCCTAAAACCCTGATGTTTCTGTGTCTTATTAGAGTTTAATTGATTGTATTTTGTATTTCTGAGCCTTGTTTTTTGGTGAACTAGTTTCTCTTGTTTCAACCTGTGCCTGTTTAATTGATGCACATTTTGGACATGGCTATGATTACCTGTTCTGCCTGTGCTGTGACCCTCATCAGCCCACATGCTACAGGAATATTTATAAATGTTACATAATTATTTTTCTCTGCAAACGCAGAAAAATGAAATACACATGAAACACAAACATAATACAAACCTAAAACACACAATAATGTTCTACCATCCTTAAATTGCTGTATTTGTAATAATGTCCCATATACAGTATCATAATACAATTGATAAATATCAAGAAAAAACAATTCTGAGTGTTTTACAACATTCTTATTTTTCAATTAGTTGTTTTTACAAAAATTACTTTTTCAGTGAAAGGGATTTTGAAACACAAATTGAACATTATTTAATTAGATCTTGGGGGAAAAAGTTGGTTAGAAAATCATTTTTAAACCTTTAAAGATATCAATTGAAATTATGCAAACACAATTACCCTTCTCTTTCTTTGCTTTCATGTAGTCGAGTAATTTTTTTGTTTTCATTTAGTGATTAAATATTTCTAAACAAAGTTTATGAGGGATTTAAGAAGACACATTGCTTTGAGGATTTTTTTTTCTGAACTTTTTTCTCCAATCAATATGCTAGATGAAGGATCTACAAAGAAACGCATTAGGTAGAATCATCATAATTCTGGAGCAGTTCCCTTCTGTCATGATAAGGATGCAGAGCAGATGCAGGTGCAGACTTCTCATTAATAGATATTGTGTACAAATAATCTCAGAGCAACACACAAACCGAAACTATTGCTTCGAACCTGAACTTCAGCAAATCGCTAACAGAGAGAATCGCAAAGAGACAAACTCATACATGTGCATGTTCAGGGCCTGATGGGAGGTGCAACTCTTGACAGTGTAATGCAGGAGGGAAGAGTGATGCCCCTGGTGGAGTGGGTATGAGTTAGGGACTGATGTGCACTGGCCACATGAGGCCTCTTTTTCGCCCTCCGGCCTGGAGTTCCCTGGAGAGGCCGACTCATCAGCCTCAGGCATGAGCTGGACTGGAGAGCTGGACAAGGCAGGAACCTCCCCAATGTAGAGCAACTCCTGGTTGGCCAGCTTTTTTTTTTTTTTTTTTTTAAATATGTAGGTTTCTGCCCCATCACCAGCGCCCCCAATCCCATGCTAATAAAAAGAAAGCTAACCAGCTGGGACAGACTCATCAGACTCACCCCCAAGTTTTTCCTACAAAACCAGCACTACAATAGGAGTCCATCTGGAAGCATGCGCTCCCTCATAATATGTCACTCATCCTGAGACATACAGTACATAATTATCTGTTTTCAACAATTGTGTACAATTTTTTATTCTAGAATCTCACTGCTGAGCTCTATTTCAGATGCTAGATATTAATCCCTCATAAACAGGACATGTCGAATTTTCTGATCTGTGTTGTGTCTTTTTTTTATGTAACTGTAACTATGCAAACACAGTGAGTGATAGAACAATTACTAAGAGCTGATGTCTCGGGGTTCTTATACTCCTTGTCTTACAAACTCTACATGTGGAATCACTGGATCTCGAGCAACTAAATACATAAATGTTATTGCAACCGTGGAAATGAAGATGGTTTAAAAAACTATAGCCTCGAGCAGCTACTGAGGGGTCAGGTCCAAAGGGAAAAAAAAGGAAATTCATTATAATAATAGAAATGCACAGATTCTTCTGCAGCCCGAATGGGGCAAAACAGCTGTTAAAATGGGAGTTTTAGAGCTCAGTGTGCTTTCAAAAAATCTAGCAGTAAACACTTTGTATGCTGTGCACACATGGTAGATCTCAACATTTTTTTTTCCTTTTCCTGACTTGCCACAGGTCTACATGCATACACAACATACTGCTAGATTCAGTTTAATGTGTAAATATACTGTGTTTAGAATTGTATTTATATACTTTTGGAAATTCAGATGCGCATTTTCAAAATATGATCTTGTTTTCTGTTAAACATACATTTGTTTGCATGCTATAAGCAAATGGTTTTAGATAACTGAATAAATATCCATCTGATAGCTTTTGTGCAGCTTCTTCCGAAGCTGTAAGGATTGGACTGTAAGGATTGGCTGGGAAATTGTAAAGTGTTAACAAGTAATTCATAACTAGTCATACTGTAAAAATCACCTGATCCTGGATAGAATGATGGAAAACAAGAATAACAATTCTAAAATAAAATAAAAAAATGCCTAGTAACATGTAAAAAATATTCTAGTGGACAAATATAACTTAGTTTGGTCTCTCCACAGAGTTTAAAAACATCATTATGTTTTGTATTATGACCAAAATTTACAAATGGTGGCCGGATGAGAGGAATTTTCTCATTGCCTTACCTTGTCATTAGTTCAGAAGCAGTTTAGGCCGGAATTATGAATTTATTCCAAATGGTTTATTACAAAAAAGCATTTAGTAAATTGCAGCCCTAGCGCATGATGTAGAAGTGTTTGGGAAAGCACAGCGGGTAATGTTCCAATATGTATTCACAAGATTCATGATGATCCTTTAAGCTGCTGTTAAGATATATCAGTTGTTGGCTTTGCTGTCAAATCCATTTGCTTTTTACAGGGGGACACTTTTCAATATCAAAAATATATGTACACTATAATATTACAAATAGTGAAAACTAAATATTTTATGTTGTTGTTCTTGGTCTTTCAGCTGGAAATCTATTCCATTCGACTCCATGCCCGTCCTGACTCAACCCTCACATTTGATCTGGGCTCGGGACCCGCCCTGCATCCAGTGGCTGGGGTTTGTTTGGGCACTGGGTGGAAATTGATCCCAGGCCTTCCGCATATACATAATGGCAGAAAATCATATGTAGTCAATATTCAATATCTGATAACATAGATGTTTCAAATCAGCAAGTAGTGGGGAATAATATGGTATAATACTGTAATTGTTTCTAGGTTAAGCAGTTCAACGTTTATCAGAAAAAAATTTACTTTAACATTTGACCCAGTGTTTGACCCAGTGGTAGCAGTTGAGGCATTAGGGCCAAAGACTGGTGAAATAACTCTTGGCAGTATGACCAATCAATCTTTTTTTTTTTTTACTAGTCAGTTTTTATTATTATTATTATTGGTCCCCCCCACACTATTTAGTAATAATAATAATAATAATAATAATAATAAGCAATTCTATTTTAATAACATACTTTAAACAAAATAGCTTACCTTACTGTATAGGTAGAACATATCTTGTAAATGCTTATCAGTGAATTCTTGCCAGGTAGAAATACTTAAAAAATGCATAATATAAAAAAATAATGAAGGAGCTACTTATGGAAAATGAATGCTTTAGACACATTTATTTCTGTTATACAGTATAATCTACTTCTAGTGGATATGTCTGCTTCAATATGAACATAAAGTCTATATTCATAACCATAAACAAGGATAGATTTTAACATGTTGCGGCATTGTGGATAAACTGTGGTGTATTCGTCTTGGTAAATCCTTTTAAATTCCCCAAAAGTTATGCAAGCGCCACACTCACAATTTGTAAAATCCGCCATTCACTTTTAATAAGATTTAAGTCAGGAGATCAGCTATAGCAGGACATGCATGGCTTTCTTGTATCATTTCGGTTGTATGTTAGTGGTCATTGTCATCTTTTCCCCAGATTCACTTTCTTAGCCAGTGTCATTCTCCAATAATATGTAATATGTTATTTTTGATTATACAGTATGTGATGGCCCAGTGCTGTTGCGGAGAGGTTCTCTCCTCCGTACTTTACTGTAGGGAAGGTGTTCTTGGGATCATCTGTTGTTTTCAGGGTGTCTTAAAACTCATTTTAGGTTACTGTGTGGTTTTTGTGTGTGTGTGTTTTGCCTTCTTTATCATTAATCTGAGAGTGCACTGTGAAATCTGTGTTCTGTGATCTCTGGTAATAGATTATGGGTGGTCCATGAAATTGTAACTTGCATATTATCAAACCAATTGTGCAGATAGGAACTTTGAATGTATTCCCTATGTCTCTGTAGCTTTTCCTATTTGAGTGATGTTTAATAATAAAATAAAATCTTGAGAACTGTAGGAAGCTTCATCACCCCAAGCATGATTGCTATTTGTTGCTTTAAATCTCCTCAACCAATGGCAGCAGCCTGCTGGGAGAATGTCAGTCCATCAAAGGGTCTCTTGCATACACATTCACACCTCTAGGCTGGTGTTTGGTGGATAGGAGGAATTTGTATTTATTAAACCTGTCATGGTTTTTTAAACCCAGGAATTAAGCATTACAATTCTGAAAACATATTTTCTTAACGCATGATGCAAAGTGCCGAGGAGGGAAGAAGCAAAAGTTCTACACTGGTAAAGCATATGGCCAAAAAGTGTCTCACCCAGGTGAAAAAGTATTCAGATAGGATCATATAACTTCTTCCACTTACGCATGATGGAGGCCACTGTGCTCATTGGGACCTTCAAAACAGCAGAAATTTTTCTGTAACCTTCGCCAGATTTGTGCCTCGAGACAATCCTGTCTCGAAGGTCTACAGACAATTCCTTTGACTTCATACTTGGTTTGTGCTCTGACACGAACTCTCAACTGTGGGACCTTACATAGACAGGTGTGTGTGCCTTTCCAAATCATGTCCAATCAACTGAATTTACCACAAGTGGACTCCAATTAAGCTGCAGAAACATCTCAAGGATGATCAGGGGAAACAGGATGCGCCTGAGCTCAATTTGGAGCTTCATGGCAAAGGCTGTGAATACTTATGTACATGTGCTTTCGCAATTAACATTAAAAAAATTTTTTTTTATAAATTTGCAAAAATCTCAAGTAAACTTTTTTCATGTTGTCATTATGGGATGTTGTGTGTAGAATTCATTTTAGAATAAGGCTGTGACATAACAAAATGTGGAAAAAGTGATGCGCTGTGAATGCTTTCCGGATACACTGTATGCTTCTAGAAGCTTACACCAATTGTAGTATCAATATCCATAAAGAAATATGAATTATTTTCATTTAAAATTATTATTGTTTAAAGCAAGATAGTATAACGCAGAAAAATGGCCATTTTTGGGGCACATAGAGTATAAAATCATCTTTCCAAAAACGCCTGAAATTAGCAACTTAAAATATTTAGGGAAGCAAGATTAATCACTTCCATGTGGCATAAACTTCAGAAGCAGCTTCTTTGGCACAAACATTTTCTGTATTATATGTATACCATAAAAGAATGTAATCAGCACCAATACTGTTTTGGCCGATAACAAAATAAGAATGAAAAATGTTGTGAACCATTGAGATGCTGACTTGATGCAGTTATTGCAATCAAGGTATATGCAATCAAATATTAAGTATTATTTATTTTATTTTATTTTACTTTTGTTTATATGATCCAGCATAAAAGTTTCTGCCAACAAAGCTGCCAAGTTTATTACTTCTTGTTTTCTTATAGATTCATCTTTTGATTTTAAACCTGTCTTCAAATATATTGGAACAAACAAACAAACAAACAAACAAACAAACAAACATAAATAAATAAATAAATAAGATATGACAGTATTTATAGCAAAAGCAAGGAATCAAAGATTATTGCACATGATTTTTTTTGGCAAATTTAAAGCCTAGCTTATTCATTATAAATGAAGAATGCAATTAAATGATTAAAATTACACAGATTTTGTGGGAACCAATGTTACATGCAGGGTATTAAGAAAAACTTACAGTGGATTGGGGGAGACATCTGCGAGTCATGCATTGTTCGAACTGACCTGCTGTGTTGAGGTCACAGGGCAGATTGCCGACATTCCCAGGCCAAGAGTGAGAGAAGCAGGTGGCCGGCTCCACAAAGGCTTGACATCTGATGATGCTGTTTTTCCACAGTATGTACTTACATAAAACAACTAATCCAAGAAAATTCCCACCGACAAGCCAACTGTTTTTTTATATAACAGTGACAATTCACATATAACCCGTATCTATAATCTTTTACACCTTATATCGTAAATATTTACCACATGTTTATTTCAAAGTTTAATTGTTTTTGGCTTATCAATATCAGATTATATTAGATTGCAAATATGAAAGGAGGAAGCAGTGAATATGTTCTAAACATGCTTTACAAACCTCTTGTTTCTTATCTCTGTGTCATGCACCATCTGTCCCTTTCTTCCTCTTGCTTGAAGGCAGTTGATTTCAGTAGTGCAAGCCAATACACAGTCAATATACAATAACATAAATATCCAAATCTCACTTTACACAGATTCAACCATGAGTACATATATGGAATCCATTAGCTGCTCTCTAGGCTGAACAAAATCTTTCCTGCTGGCATTGTAAAAGAAATGGCATGCTTGTGACCCAGACCTTGTTCATCGCAGGCTTTTAAAGAGAGCCAGTCTGGTTTAGAGAATACACTTGGACAATTTTCTTTTTGGATGAAGGTGCAAAGATTTCAACTGAGCCACAACAGATCAGCGAGAGGAACTTACTTGCAATAATCCTAAAAAGTCTTATCAACACAGAACTAACTGGACATTAGAGACATCAGTTTCAAATAAAAGGCAGAGCTTTGTCCATTTGTGAAAAGACTGACGGGCTGTTAAGCAGAGCAAGCCTAGTGGAAAGACGCTGAGCAAAGTGTAGATTGATGGACAAGCTGTAGGCTAGATTGCAGTCAGAGAGAAAAGCTGAACATTTATATTATTATGCCCAGTCATGCTAAATTAAACCTGTGATAACTATTGGGCTCTGAATAAAGGATGAGTATTTTTTTAAACTGTTTTCTAGATGCAACTTATCAATGTAATATTTTACTGCCTGATCCATATGAAGCTTGCCACTAATTCAAGTAAAACCAAGACTTCTGATTGCGCAGAATAACAGAACACAGCTTCATGTTTGAAATGCTGGCCTCCCAGGAACTCCTTTAAAATGTGGAAATGATGAGGCCTGGACTGTACGGAGAATGTAGCAATAACTTCCAGCCGAGTTTCTGTAATGTGCAAGATGCATCTCTTATCTTGTATCAAGTAGACGACACTACTTGTTATCCATCGATTTTTAAGGATCAGATGTTCCACTCGCTGAATGTTCAGAGGAAGGAGTGCAGTGGGCTCTGAGCCACCTCATTCATGGACGTGTAGTCTTGTTTAAAATGTTTGCATTCAACAACGCTTAAATGTTTTACTGAGGCAAAGAGTCTCATCACCGTACTGTACTCATCTTCTGTAAATGTCAATCAGTTTTATACTTTCATTCATGAGAAATTTCATCCTGGTTTGACTTATATATTTTTTAATAGTTAAGGGTTCACACTGACTGTACTGTGTAGAGTTTTTCCTTCCTTCATTTTACATGAATTTACATGAAAATTTACACAATATTAACCACTTACACATTTTATGAACATATGTAGTGTATTTGGTTTAATGCTCATCTGTGATTATTTCCACAATTCATTAATGTTCACTTTTTCATAAGCTGGTCATTAAGTAAAATTATTTTTACATATTTTTTTTCTGACATTAATCATTTACTTATGCTGTTTTTTGTCTCTTCACATCACATAAGTTCATATGAGTAGTGCCTGGTTATAACATGATTGAAGCATGTTTAGGTGTTTCTGACCCTCTGTAGTCCAACTAGCGACCAGGAAGGCCAATGGCGACCACAGATTGCCATTGGTGTATTTATTTCCATTTTTACAACTGTGGTAGAACATCTGGTCAACATTCATTTGTGATTCACTTTATCACACATGGAAAGAATTTCATAATGTAAAATATATATGATTTTTCCTACAATTTTGGTTATCTGCTAAATTTCACCCACCAACCTTATCTGCCCTCTTTTTATCTGCACTTGCCACTAGGATTTAGAGAGTAGAGAGTATGCATTGCTTATCCCACCTGGTCAGTCTTTTGGCTTCAGATGGCAAAATTCAAAATTGTGATCAATTTATAACAGGGTGAATGCCTTTCTACTTTTTTGTAGAATGCTTACAATTGAATAACACAACCGGTCAGCACACATTATTATAGTGGAGGACACACAACTGGTCAGCACACAACTAGTCATACTTTACCAAATACTGTACGACCGTGTATAAGAATATTACATGGTCTAATGCTAATAGGATTCCAAACCCAGATAATGAAAAGAATACATTTAAGCTACAGTGATAAGTGTCTTTGGATGCACTTTTGGCATTTAGAATGTAGTCATAAGCATAATAATGTTAATGGACTGAATAGCATAGTGAGGACAAAAAGCAAAACACTCTTTGACCATGAAGCACCAGTGGACTTGTGATTGCAAGAACAATGAGCATTTCAATGACAATTGGAGTGATTAATTTATTTTGCATCACCAGACGGTGAACGCAGTAACTACCATAATCACTCTCAGGATGCCACTTATGCCGTCAATGAGACAGTAAATGTCAGCAAACCACCATAGTGGAAAAATAAGTAATTAATGCTTCTTTCTATATTACAAACTTGAAAAAGATCCCATGATCCATTTCTCTTATGAGCTTTTAAAAAGCAGGACGTATTAGAATTAATTCCAATTATTTGCTATAAACAAAATATAAACAAAACATTCACCAAATGTGGGTTATCATGTTTCCTCTCCCAGTGTGCCTCTGATTAATGTTAATAGTGATTATCATTAATGTGATAATTAATTATGGATCTAAATAAGGAGGGAAAACGATTCCCTATAATTGCAAAACATCTAGACAACCAAGCAAATCAAAAGTGTTTTTTTGTTGTTGTAATTTTAATCAATTAAAAGGGCCAATCAGTATTTCAACAGAATTAACAATTTATGGAAGTGTAAATTAGAACTTTAAGAAGAAAAACACACACACACACACACACACACACACACACACACACACACACACACACACACACACATATTATATATATATATATATATATATGCATTGTCACTTCTGGTTACTTTATATCAAACATTAACAAAATGAGGTGAATGTAACTGATTAGACTCAACATCAGAAAATGTGTTCATTTAGACAATTACCCTTGAAAACCCTTTGTTTAATGAGTACTGCAGGAAGCCTCCACATGGAATATAATAATAATAATAATAAATCTAATAAAATGAATTTATTTTTATTATTATTATTAATAATATTATTTTTATTATTTACTTATTTATAGTTCAGGACCTTACAAATCAAGTTAATATCTTAATTCACATTGCCGACTTAGAAAATTATAATTTTTTAAACACTGATGCAGGAAAACTTTGCAGTCAATGAATGTGCAAAGTTTGAAACACTTGGACATTTCCAAATTAGCTGTTTTTTTTCCAGACCTTTTCTGCAGCAGTCTTTAATTCCTGCTTGTTTGTGAGTGTTTGTGTCTTTACTTTCATGCTGCAAATACTCCACTCTACCACATTCCAAAGGTGTTCTATAGAATTCAGATCTGGTGACTGGAAAGGCCACTGAGGAACATGCGACTTACTGTACATTTACATTTACATTTGGCAAAAAATGCTTTAAAGTTTAGATCACTGGATACAAACTTACACTGGGTTAACTAGGTTAATAACTAAGTGCCATTAGTCAAACACAACTGGTAAAGGGATGCACATGTTCATCAATAATGCTCAAATATATGGCTGTGTCCAATAGTAATTGGCTGCTGTTAACTTGTAAACTCTAGAGACTGTTATGCGGGAATTCAACAGTTATAGAAATACTTATTTATTGAAATTATTCATTATAGAAAAATATAGAAATTAATACTGGCATTACTAAAATTTATGTTTTATAGTAGGAGATTTCAGTCAATTTGTCCTATATAGTTTATAACGCACAATGTCTAAACAGGAGAATGTTAAGCAAGTTGCAAGAGTTGTAATGATTTTTTTCCATCACACTGTTAAACGCTTATTTTGGTGTTCACCTCAGTCACTAGATGCTAGCGCAAATACGTGCCCTTTAGTTAACTCTTACAATCCACTACTGACAATAGTGTATGCAGGGAGAGAGTATGTTAGCTAACTATCACCCCATTTAGCTGCACAAGCTAACTGGATTTTTGCTAACGACCCCACTACCCAAACCCGTTGGAGCCAACCAAGTTCCTCAACCATGGCAGGCAGCAAACCACCACCTACACTATGTCCCTGTGGTTGCAAAATCTCAGGTTTGGACACAAAGCATGTGTGCTATGTGCCTTGGGCTGCAACATGCTCAAGCAACAAGAGCAGCACCGGGCTCCTGTGAACATTGTGCCTACTTCACTTTAAAGAGTTTCTGCCTCAGGCTAACACACCAGGCTAGACTGTCAGGCAAAACTCCAATGATCGCTTCATCTGACACACCCATGAAGTACACCAAGATGACCGCACCTTGTTTCAGCTGGGTTGACATGTTGGAAACTGTCTTCTCATGGAGGAAGCTCAAGCAGACTTCATTAGCAAAGCAACCACAGCTGACCTACTAGTGGCCAACAATGAACTCTGAGAGTCCTTCAACAAAGAGTCAGGGCACCTCATTTTGGACGAGAAATGTCTTCACCCTTTCTGTTAGGACTTCCCTAATGGAGGTGCGCAAGGTTAATGGGGACAACACAACCAGCCCCCATCCCATAGGATGGAGCTGCTTGACATTGCAAGGCACACAGCTAAAAGCTTGCAATTCTGTTACCTACTGCGTCAGCTGAAATATCTATTTTGTACTACAAGGTTAAAAATCTCTTCAGTGTAAAACGCACCAACAAGCAGGGGCTGCCCATCTTCCCTGAGTGACCTTTTTTCTATCACCCCATCCAGAGACTATCAGCATTTGATGGTCTCGAAATGAGAGAACAAGGCCTTTACCAGATGCCTGCTGTTTAACCTCTGGTGGTCGCTTATCTTCACTGGAACCAGAATCTGTTTATTTATTCTTCAGGTCCAACACTTTCCCAAAGGGCCAATCTCCTACAGTCTGCTTCGGCAGACAAAGCGTATAAATTGATCGCTATTGCAGTGCGATCACCAAATCTGTCTTTGGTCCTCCTAACAGCGGAACTGTGAGATGAAATGATTGCTAACCCTGGGGCCACTGAGCTGTGGAATAAACTGGGCATCATCAGAGACCAGTGCCTTCATCTCACAAGGGCTGTCCAAGCTGTCCAGGCCTCTTTGGTATCGCCATTACCACCATGCAAAGACAATATAAGGAAAAGAAAAAAGAGAGAAGGCTTATTGTGCATCGCCAGGAGAACCCAGGTGGCACCAAATCTTACTACAGTACATGTTTGCACAGGATGTAGGTCAGCCAGCAGGCATTCTGCTCTGCTAACTGCATCAAGTACAATCAGACGATTGAAAAGATGAATATTTCTACATTTCAGTTTACCCCAACCTAAACCTTTAGGATCTCACTGAGCCTTTGGGTATTTGTTTAATGCCCATAGCTCTGAGAAGCAAGGGCATTCACATAGCGGCATAAATAAACTGACTGGCTGATTTGCACAACCTTAGAATGGCAAGCAAAGGAACATTCCAGGGTGGTAGTGGATCACTTGCTGATTTTGAGGTTTATCATAAACCATGAAAATGGTGTCTTAGAGTCATCACAAAGCATCTTATACATAGAGATCTCACTGAATTTATCCATGTTCAGAGTGCATCTGTTGACAGACGGAGTCAAATGTTGGTTTGTCCAAGTGTGGAAGTACTGTACATCCCATTCAGCCATTGTCTGTAGCTAATGGGATTAATTAAATCTTTAATAGTGTTGATTACTAAGGAGATTGCATATGTGCAGTAAAAGTTTCAGTGATGGGGCATCACTAAGACTGAGCTAAGTGCACCCTGTCCACCTCCATGTCAAGGTGAGGACCACAGAACATTAAAGCATTGTATCATTGGGGAATTCACAAGCTCTTTTCTCAACGAATGCCATTTGGTTAAATCATTTCCAGAAAAGTGATAACCATTGATGTGTGTCTTAGAGGTTGAGGAGCCACTCAGACCAAGGGGGAGGGGCAGACCAAAATCACACCAAAACAGAGTGCACATAATCTGTTTCCAGAAGCTTAAAGCATTTCCTATCATCAATTAGGAATCATCAGAACAGTCAACACCACGGCGGTAACCTACTGTATGTCCACAGACAGGGCAGCCTGCAATCCTTTACACTGCACATGCTAGCTTGCAAACTGATTATTTGTTCGATCATTTACAGTATTCAAGTTTTATACCAGTTATCATGTACATTTAGGCATTTGGCAGACGCTCTTATCCAGAGCGACTTACATTTTTTAAAATCTCATTACACATCTGAGCAGTTGAGGGTTAATGGTCTTGCTCAAGGGCCCAACAGTGGCAACTTGGTGGTTGTGGGGTTTGAACCTGGGATCTTCCAAACCGTCGTCCAATGCCTTAACCACTGAGCTACCCCTGACCCCATGTACAGTGTCACAGGAAGCCTGGAGCCTATCCCAGGAGACCTCAGGCATGAGGCAGGATACACCATTGACAGGGCTCACACAATACAAGAAATTTGACAATGGCAATTAGCCCAATCTGCATGTCTTTGGACAGTGAGAGGAAACTGGAATACCTGGAGGAAACATACAAACTCCACGTGCACAGAGCTGAGGTGGGAATCAGACCTTAAAGGTGCAAGCCTACAGTGCTAACCACTATTCCACCATGCCACCCCCTGTAAACTGATTATGTGGTCACCATTAATATTTGGCAGGTTTCAGATGTTATGCATCACAACGTCATCTTTGGCACACATGGTTCTGGCTGCAGATGCAGGCTGATGTCACACCCACAGGCAGACAGGCAGTCAATCATCAAGATAAGCTTATCTGGCACTATGGGATTTTGTATATCCCCATAGTGAAACACCGAAATGAGTGCTTGAAAGATTACTTGAAGTTACTTATCCCGTAATCCTTGTTCTCTAATAACATGAGTGAAGTGCCTCACCAGATCACTTTCCCTGAGTAAAGCGAGGAAGAGGTATACTATTCATGACTGGTGCCACAGCGTCAGTCCCTTTTACAAAGGAACAGTAGGCTCTGCCTTGACACCAGCATTATACCTGTTCTCCAATGAGGCGAAAAACAAAAACTTACACTTTATATAAAGAATCCTATTGTCCACTGAGCGATGAACTCAAAGCCGCCGTCTTTGATGCTCTTCATACTGTAAGTCACAGGAGAAACATCTTCTCTTTGCAAACATCCTGCTATGATCACGACATTTCAATATCCAACAGTAGCAGCAGTGCAGATTGTCAAAGAGATGCGCCCACATACACACACACGACTGCCAGGTTGACGCATGGTAGTTTAAATCCAGTCCGATTCTTTCCTCCTACTGTATAATTAACCAATCGTGGCTGTCTGTGTGACTTGGACTTTTGCTCACACTTGCTCTTTTTCAGTTGAAGATAGCACAGAGGGAGACACCTCACTCATGTTATCAGAGAACACTGGTTTTGTTTGATAAATAACCTTGTACATAATCTTTCTACATATGACTAATCAAATCAAATGTGTGACATTACATAAAATGTAAGCTGAAAATATATGCCTCTGGAAATGCTACTGTATGGAGTATGTGTGTTTTATAGCTGTCTGCCACTCTCCTTACATCTACTGTACCAGTGTTGTAATGACTCATTAAATATAAGCATCCAATGAAATAGGTTGTTGAGTTATATTATAGGGGATGCCAGTTCTGTAACTGGCACAACTCATCATAGCTATATTTATTAAGGATGTTCTTCCATGACAGATCATTATTACAATACTTTTTTATGAGCCCATCATATCATAAAACAGACAGATTGTGCTGTTTTATTATTTAATATTTATTTAATGTTAAACAGAATGCTCAAAAATAATTAAGTGTTTCTTAACTAATGCTTATTGTGGAACTACCTCCTTCACGGACGTGCCCTACACCCACATCCCCCCCCCCCCCCCTCCCCATACCATCCACCACCACCCCACCCCACCCCCAAGCTTGACCAAAGCAAAATGCATAAAGGCATGAAATTACAAATTGCAAACGTTCCAGTATGTTGTAGCTCTATGTCGCAGTCTTTAGGCAGGCATGTAAATGAGGCCCATAGTTATAAAAGTGAAATGTTGTGTGAAATATGGGTTCTGAGAGAAATTGAAGTGTGATTCCCATATGGAATTGAGTAGCTTTCCTGGCAAGAGTCAGTTACAACTAATTGACACCCACAGTTTGTTTTAAGAGAGCTGAGCCTGAACATATGTTGATAGTGGACACTAGAGGAAAATGAATGTAGCAGAACTGGCAAAAGCTCGCTTCACATCTCTTTGAACTGATTATCTTAATGTTAGTTTTTCTCAGTCAGAGGCTTTTGCAAGAGAACCAGTATTATAAACTACACGCAGCTTGTACATAAGCTGTATAATTTTATAATCATACTTATAATACAATCTCAGTTTCTCTTTAAATACAACCTTATCAAAGTAGTACAAATCCACTAACTAGCACTAACCCAGTGACTAACTGTATGTTGAATTGACCCAGAACCAACCCAGAGCATCCCACATCATCACATTATTAAAAATAGTAAAATATGTGACTCCCAAGTGATAGATTTATTGTTAATCCAATTAAAAGCTCTGAATATCTGAATAACAAAAACTGTGTGGGACAGCAAACTATCCCCAATATTGGATGCATTCCTCTTCTCTCATCATACTTGCTGTTTGGTGCTGACCTACATACTGTACCTCCCATGGTGCTAATCGAACTGTATAATTACCCCACTTGAGCCCATGTGCCATGAATATCTTCAAGGTCTGGAAAGCTTGGCAAAAGTCATGACATGCCACTTTTGGAAAGCAGTATAAAGTGGGTTTAATTCTGCTGCCTAAAACAATAATACTCAACATTGTAAGTTAGACTGATCTTTTTAAACAGGGAGCTTAACTTGCTTTTTTAAATACACTGTAGTTAGTAATACCAAAGCAACAACAACTTGCAACGATCCAACCTAACGTATCGTCCACAATTATTGCCATGTGTTGAGTATTTGTCATTCAGGACTAAATTGTAGTAATCCATCAATGTCACTGGCCCAGAAATATCTGGATTGTATTTTCTTAATAATGAAACTTTGTAATACAAAGGTTGTTTTTTATCGTGAATGTGCTAAGATAAATAATACATTTGGGTTTTTATTTATTTTTTATTTTTTATAAATCAGACATTCAATCCATGTCTGTGTAGGCAGAGCTTGCCAGGTTGGTGGTTGTTGAAAAAAGAGACCACTATTCAGTATTCAGCAGTGGAGATAGGGATAAGTGACTGTCTGAAGACAGGCCCAAATAGAATGCTTAAATAGAAAAGCACACCAGCTAAATGTCCACCGTGTTCTGTCACTATTCTTTTTGTAAAAGCTCTTCTCTTGGAAGACTCCTCCACAGGGATTGTGTATTTTCAATATATTGACTGGCACTGAAAAATGGTTGTGTGGTTAAGATTAAGGGTAAGGAGAGACACACACTTAGCTAAAACATAGTTAAAAGATTGCTTCGACTTATCTGTTATTTATTTAACATTAATATTATTCATTCATTCATTCATTCATTTTCTATACCGCTTTATCCTGTATTAGGGTCGCGGGGACCTGGAGCCTATCC
>JAQQZT010000001.1:26792688-26802925 GCA_030068275.1 Clarias platycephalus
CACACACACACACACACACACACACACACACACACACACACACACACACACACACACACAAACACACACAAACACATGATGGCGGTATCTGATGATATTTAAGTATTGAGCTAAATGCATTTTGTCATGTTACATCAAAGAACAAATGCAATTGACATGTTCCCGGGGAGAAAAAAGAGACAGGAAGGATAAAGCATGAATATCCGCCTGGGCGCGGGCTATAGGATGTACGGCCTTACAGTACAAGGAATGAGAAAGCACTTAAAAGAACAACAAGGGGGAGAGAAACCTGGGAAATTTAACACTGTCTAGAGGAAATTAGTGCTGCCTCAGTTGTTCACAGATTTTTCCTGAAAACCTACAGTAACTAATAATTGTTCATGGAAACTTGCAATTTCGCGGAAACCACAAATCCACCAAAATTTTTAATAGCCTTTTTTTATTATAATAAACAAATTTTGTAACATAAATATTAGCATCAATTCAACTAAATTTACATATAAAATATAATACTGTATAACATTTTTAGAACTACAGTATAAAGAGAACACAAAGCAACCATAAAGGAAAACGCGGCTTGGGAGGGTGAATTATTACTGTAATTACCCGACTTATACCAAAGAAAAACGACAGCGTATACCAAAGAAAACATACGGTACAGTATTCGGGTTTGCCTTTGCATTCTTTTTTTTTAAATAACGTATTAGGCTGAGTTTCAAATGAAATTAAAGTGTTTTGGGGGCATATTTAGGGGGAATATTAAGGTTTATACTATAAAAATAGGCAATTATAGGGCTTTTCTTAACCACATTCAAAAATTAACGGTTTTTCACTCTGCTCTAGGAATCTAAATCCCATAACGTAATTTATGGGGTCAACCGTATACAGTATAAGTATTAAATATAATGTTTTTTTATTCAAACATATTTATATACACTAAAACATGACAACAAATGTCAAATCATCTCATTAAAAGGATGTTTGCCAATATTTATTTATCAATTCAAAATTATTTTAAAAATAAACAAAGATTAAAATTATTGACAAACTCCATATAAATTCTGAGCTATGCGTATATTACAGTATGTGTAATAAATTGCAGCCTTTTGTGATTAAATAATTGCACAGGTCCATATCGCGATTTTGATTTTTATGCGATTCATTTTGGAGCACTAGGGAAAATGTAAGAAGACAAAAATATAACAATATGTATTGTCATTCAACGTATTGTACCTGGCATGAAGTTCATTATTTAATTGCATAGTGAAGTAACTGCAATTATGCAGTAAATTACTGAAGTAATTGCATAGTGAAGTATCATTCATGGACATTCATGGACAGCCTTGATGCACAAAGTCACTTTTAATTCTTTCAGTCACATTAAATTCTTTCAGGCATATGTGCACCCCTGGACATTTCTATTTATATACATCTTCTATTTATATACAAATTAATTCCATACAAAAAGTCCATAATTCTATATTTTCTACATTGTACAGCTAGGTTTTTCTTATTTTTCCTATATTTTCTTATATTTTTCATATATTGTATATTTTGAACTATCCAAATATTTAATTCTTTCTTAGTTAAATTTAGTTCTTTTAGTTAATTTAAGTCTTTTATTTTAAGGTCACGGGCCATCATCTAAGCATTTCACTGCATACAGTATCATACTGTGTATGACTATGTATGTAACAAATACAATTTGAATTTAACTGCATTAACTTCATTATTCACATTTGTCTTATAAAATTTCAAAATGTTACGAAATACCTATTCAATCTAGTGCGTCCAAACTTTTGAAGAGGGCTACACAGTACAGTAGTGTGGTGCTACCGCATGAGTGCGTTTATTTATTGGCATAAAGTAAAAGTGATCTCTCATGGAGCTGTGACATGAAGCCATCTGACCTGACTCAAATTACTGAGCTGATACGTCTTGGACTTTGTGGGCAAGTAGAGACAGCCAAAAGCCCTTTTTCTTTCTCACATTTGACAACAGAATGGAAGAGCTCAGCTATCTATAGCCCTGGGTGTCAGGTAGCACAAAACTGACACATTTAAAAAAATGTGGTGACAATATCTGCTATGCAAAAATACAATTTATTCATGGCAGGTCAGTTTCAACTTGTTCTCCTTCTGTATATGACTCTGCTGGTTTATTGACAGGTGTTGTCATTGCCGAAAAAAATATTCTAGTGAAAGACAAGTTCTCCTCCAGTCATCGTTGGTAGCATGGTGTATCTATCATTTCTAGAGTAATGTGTGCAAGGTCTGATAATCTTTAAATACCATTTCTGCTCCGTGAAGTTTATCATGCACATAATTTTGTTTTCCCGTGCTTCCTGTAGTTTCCTATGGTGCACCCGTTCTTTTCTTACGCTTCCAGTGTGTGTGTCTGTGTGTGATATTTTCTGATTCATATTCTCCCTTTCTGCTTATATAGTGGATCTGGTTTGCTTTGCTAAGCCATATGGATGAGGTACGTTCTAATCCCAGTCCAGCTGTGCACCTGACTACAGCGCGTATACTGTAATGACAATGGAGGTTTGAGGGGTATAATAATAAGGTGTCATCCTGCTCTCCACCAGGGCACCTTGGAGTGCGAAGAGAGGTGCTATGCTGATTCCAGTAGTAGACTAAGACAGAGTGTTCTGTCCTACAAAAGAGACATTTTGTAGTTTTTAAGTCCCACGAGGCCTCTATTGAGCTTCAGGGATCAATGATCACAAGGACAAACACCAAATCCCAGCATTCCCAGCAGAGGACTGACGAGGATGTCATTTTGCTGTTCGCTAAATTTCTGAAATGTGTTTCCATCTGCCTCTCAGTCGTGTTGGAATCTCCTCCAGATATAAAAAAACAACAACTATAAAATCAACAATAAAAATAACATGTATTTCTATACAGAACTTGACTTCAGATGTCTGCTGAAAATGTTCCTGGAGTTAGCAAAATGATATGAGGGAACATTCCCTTGAAGCAAACCTGGAGGGGGTCTGGGGAACAGTCTCAGTGGAAAAATGACAGTTTTATTTATTTTATTTTATTTCATCATTATTTTTTAACATGCATAATTTCAGAAATGTCCGCTGAGACGGTGTGCTTAGAAGCTGTGTAGCCGTCCTGCTAAACCTAAACTTAGAGATTTGCTGAAGACTGGTTTATAAAAATGGTTTGTAAAATATTCGACCTACAAGATAAACAAAAAGCCTTTAAAAACCTTTAAAATGTTCTGGAAATTCTGTTCAGAACATGATGTTACAGGACGACAAGTTCAGCACGAACTCAGAGACACTTTATAGCAGCAAAGAGCAAAATACACAAAAGCTTTGATAGAACTGGAATGGATCGATGTCTTATTATCCTTTCATTGTGCAGCACATTTATGCCCATTTAATCCATTCTGAGAAATAATTCTGACATTCTGATGACAAAAAAAAACAAAAAACAAAAACTAAATGTCTTACTGGACTGCATATCCTGCAAAGCTCTCAAAAGAACCTAAAATCCAAATGATTAAAACCTATTAATAATTTCAGCAAACAAGGGGAGAACAACCTTGTAGTAATTAACTGATTTTGTTTTAGTTTGAGCATTGCCATGGTTTATACAGGAAAGTTATCAGACTCTACAAAAGTGTCTCTATATAATCCCTTCTTAGAATTAAGCGAAGCTCTGGCTGAATAAACACATTCACTTTTTTTTGTCCTTCTAACCTTAAGAGAACACGATTTGCAATTTCAACTGGCAAAGTCAACAATAGTATTTTCAGTGCTTTCTTTGACAGATGTAGTTGTAGCTCCATGAATGCACCAATTACAGTACCAGTATGTGCTGTTGGATATGATGTAGGAAATATTTTTTAAAAAGAGCCATTAAGATTACTGTGGCGGTGTGTAATACTGTTAAATGATTTGGCCGATTATTTGATTTGCATTGAAACTGCTGAAAACAAAGCCATATTTTTACAGGTCAGGTGACTTTATTGCACCAGCCAAGGACCAGTAACAATGACTCCAATGTCCTCTAATATCATTCTTCTTATTAGCCTACATCTGCTCGTCATCATTTCTCCTCATTACTTTATATGACCATTTTATCTTCATTAGATCATTCTTTAACACCTAATTACCACTCCCCTTGTGTTATGCACTTACACCAAGCACAAGTGAAAACTGACTTCCACACTTCCCAGTAACTGAGAGGCGAAAGCCTTAATTGATATGCTATTTTTGTTTCTGCACTTACAGACAAGAACGTTTCCAATTGGCAGCGCTTAAAAAAAATCTGGGGGAAAAAGGGAAGCGGTGTATGGGCTACTTGCAATCAGGTACTACTATGAGCATTAGTGAAGATAAATACAGCAGAGAGTTACTTAGAACAATGGGGCAGCAACCTGTCCTTCTCAACAACACATCAAAAAGAGCATCTACCCTAAAGTATTTAGAGCACACCCTTTTTTTTTTTTTTTTTTTTTAAAGAAAAACAAACGAAAAAAATATATATATTCTAAATATTAATATTCTAAGAACTATGGTGTTCTTTTGGGAATTAACAATTAATTAAGCTTTCATCCAAGCTCAAAGTGATCTCAGGACATTATGGTTTAGTTTAACATGTCAAGACCATTTCACTCTTTTTACCACATATAAAAGGTCTGTAGCAGACATTATTTATTTATAAATCCAGCTAGGAACCTCTATAGTCTAACAGGTGACTGCAGAAGCCAATGGTGAATTCCAATTTTACAACCATGATAAGACCTCCGGTCAACATTCACACGTGCAATTTGGGAACGCCAATTACCCTAATCTGCATGTGTGTGGGCTGTGGGAGGAAAACAGGCCACTTGGAGAAAACCCACCAAGCACGCGGAGAACATTAAAACTGCACCACGCACACAGAACCCAAAGTGGGAATCGAGCCCGGACCCTTGAGGTGGAAGGCGACGGTGCTTACCACTAAGCCACCGTGCCACTAAACATCAGCTACATACAGTAGGTGAACCCAAAACCAGAGTTAAGAAGTCTGAAAAAAATATTAGTGCCTCAGTATCGAAACACTACAAATAAAAAAGAAATGCCTAACAAGAACCATTACACAGAAGAAAGTCGATGATATTGATAATTATTATTATTACACTTCTTCAATTGAATACAAACTCTAAATTGCAGTAAACCGCATGGCTAACATTAGCTTATGTAAAAGCCGTGTTTATTAATAGCCCTTTCATTAAAACTCTAATCTTCTGCATTTAAGCGACCAATAGTAAGATGTTTTCTCAAGCCTTGGTTGAGTTGGAATGATGAACATTATGAATTCCGATATTGTTTGGGACCAGAGCCTCAAGCACTTATCTTGGGCTGGCTGTAAAGTAACTGCGGCATATTGTCAATTGTGATGCATGATGTGCACCTCACAAGCTCTAGCACAACCATGGTCTATTTTACAAATTCCTTTGACCCTGCTGGAGCGCAGCAGAAAGCCAAACAGCCGACTGATGTGACAGTGGCCATTAGGAAAAGAAAGGTGAGTTCCTCTATGGATGATCAAAAGAAAGACAGCTGCTCAGCCCAGTGGAGGAGAGAGAATGAGAACCCACACTGCAATGTATTGGAATGCAGAGTGGAGAGGCTGGCAAAAGGCATGCGTCAAACACAAGAGCTGTTAGCTACAAGGCAAAAGCACGGTTTAGTGCAGAGCCTGGAGAAGCTTAGTAAGGGTGCCTGGTGCAGTGGCTGCATCTCTTTCTCTAAGCTTGTTGCCTGCAACAAACTTAGTCACGTGCCGAGAGACGATGACAGTGAAACATTCCGAAGGTCAGACTTTAACCTTAGTACAATCTACAGCACCACAAGCTGTGGCAACTTGGACAAACTAAAGCTTGAGCCTCCATCTAAGGGTTAAATACCTGATCCATTTAATGCTACTGTATACCGTGTTATACTTTAAAGATGCTTATAAATGTGATTGAGCAAGCAGGATATCGGCAACCTGTTATAAAATGAGATATAATGAGAACTTATAGGTGGCACTCTACGTCATAGAGCCCATACAAGACGTTTTGACAAAGAAAATATGCGAATTGAGTCGAACTCTTTGCATCACCAGGGTTTAGAAATGTTCTTGGAGGACAGGTACAGGACGCACCGGACGACTGCTTCTCCTTGGTTAATGTATGGAGTATGCAGTTCATTGGTAGTGTAGCAGTGGATTAGAATGCAAATGCCAGATTAGTGTTATTGAGCCACAAGTCCACATGGAATAGTTTACACATGGTAGTGTCCCTGGGCAGATTATTTTCAAGCCATTTTGTCGCTTAAAAATATCTTCTGTTTTAAAACAGCTGTCATTCCATATGCCACATACACCAGATGTTATAAAAGCAATTAAAAAATAGCATTGAAAGATGCATATTTCCAAATTCCAATGGTTATACTGACCAGTGCAGTACTGTATATATTGTGCAGCCAGACTGCAATCTTGCGCAATATTCTGCACATCCGCACATGCCCATAACTGGACACAGTTCTACACTACACTCCATTAAATTACATCTCAACTCCTTTATATTTAATTTTATTATTTTTTGTTATATATATTTTCTATATTTCTATTTTTTATTCTACTATTTTCAGTCTATCCAGTATTTTATTTTCATGGTTTTTATTGCTTGTACATTATGTACATTTAAAAGTCCTTTACATCTATAGTTTATTTACATGTTTTTCTACATTTCTAAATAGTAATTTCTCTTATTTTCACACTGAACTTTCCCTTTTGAATCTTAAGGTTATCAGCAGTCGTATAAGCATTTCACTTCATATTATACTGTGTATTTCTAATTTGAATTTGGTTGTAGAACAATTCTCTGCTCCGCACAGTAGTGACACATTTGATTTAGCGTGTCTTTCCCATGGTGTTCGCAGGTTTCCCATCCTGAAATGCCAGAGTTTTTTTTTTTTTTTTTTTGCACTTCCTTCATTAGATTATTGGCTGCAGATGGAGCTCCTCAATAAACATGTGTTAGACTATTTAGTCATCTGTACAGTCTGTACAGTTAGTTCATTCACATGATTTTGACTCTCATCCATGAGTCATGTATGTTTATGAGACGTATAAGAGATAAAAGACAGAAATGTCCCCAAATGTCAAGATAGGCAATGCACTAAACATGGCTACCACATATCTCCCATGTGGTGATTTTACAGTATGTGTTTAGTGTGGATGCTGGTAGCAGGAAGTCCGAGCTGTTTTACATCAACCACAAATGAAGCAAAAAATTGTGAACAGGCAAGTGAACCCTGAAAATGGGCTGATGCGCACCTCCCTTGGAGAGCCGCCACTGCAATCAGATAGCAGATGAGTGCCTCACAGCAAGCCTATATCTGAAGATTGGTGAATGTATGGTGGTTTAGCACATGTAGAACTTCATGTACCGCAGGTTTGAAGTCAATGTACAGTACTGTATATGCAAACACTTAAGGAACATACTGTCCATTGTGTTTCATGGGCAGGATGCATTCAAATCTGGCCTGATCTTAGACTGTATACTTTTTTTCCCCCATGGCAATTGTAATGGATGACACTGCAATGTATACGAGAGACTACAAAGCTGATATTATTGGCTTAACATAGATACTGAGGGCAGACAGATCCTTTGTGCGCACTAACCATCAAAGAGGACAAAATACCCAAGAGACCCAAGAGAAAATTTCATATAAACCAATAGATTGAACAGAGGCGGTAGTGTAGTGGTTAGCGCTGTCGCCTAGCACCTCCAGGGTCCGGGTTCGATTCCCAGCCAGGCTCGATTCCCGTCATTGTGTGCATGGAGTTTGCATGTTCTCCCCGTGCTTGGTGGGTTTCCTCCGGGTACTCCGGTTTCCTCCCACAGTCCAAAGATATGCAGGTTAGGCTAATTGGCGTTTCCAAATTGCCCATAGTGTGAGTGTGTGTATGTCTGTGTGCCATGCGATGGATTGGCACCCTGTCCAGGGTGTACCCTGCCTCGTGCCCCATGCTTCCTGGGATAGGCTCCAGGTCCCCGCGACCCTGAATACAGGATAAAGCGGTATAGAAGATGAGTGAGTGAGATTGAACAGGTATAAAGTGACATTCACTTGAGTTAGTTTTTGATGGCCAGCACTACAGGCAGGGAAAGCGATCAATGTACAGGGAACATAAGTGAGCATGCTTTTTGGAGATCATACACAAAGCTACGAATAAGCAAAAAAGCAGAGAATTGTGAATTGTGCAGAGAAACGTCCGTGCACGAACCATTTTGCATGTAGCAGTGACACGCACTCAGGCTCCGTGATCTCTGTCTCATGGGACTACATTCTGTGACTGAGTCAAGTCGACTTTTCAGTGTAAAATAAAAAATAAAAAGATCAGCCTTTAGCCATTTTGCTTGTTTAATGTCATTTAACACCCACTCTGCTCTAATTATATTTTACTTGGTATGTATAGTATATAAAAAAATACACTTTGTTATTATCATTCATACTATCTCGAATTAGTTGTTGTATTTAACTGAGAGTGTAAAAATAGCTTGTTCTTACAGAGATCCTGCAGTCTAATATCTACGACTGTATGTAATATCAGTAAGATTAGTTGTAAGTTGTTGAATAAGACCAGGCTGGGAAAACATTTAATTACTGTACATTACGTCAGGTTTCCACCCATGAAAGAATTCTCATCGTCAAAGAGTAACAGATCAAATGATTGTCATCTATAGAACACTTCACTGATAAATTGAGAGATTCTCATCATCAATAGAGCTATTGCATGTGATGTCAGACCTGATGTAAAACTAAATGAGCCTCGATGTTTAGTTTTTACAATTCTTTAAAAGCGTTTGTGTATGGGAATGTCACGATATACAAGATCATAAACCCAGAGGACAGATTTATTGGTTCCTTACCAACTAAAATGAAAGAGATTTGTGGTTATCAGCCAACCAGCAGGACGATCAGGCTAATCCTGGTCAAAGATGAGCCCTTTTGGTGATCACTGGCATTTGTGTACTGACCAATTTATCTCATGTCGCATCATCATCATGAAGAAAAAAAAAAAAAAAAGTAAGATTTAACACAAATAATATCCAATACACTGTACATGATGTATCTATGTCTGTTATTTCCCAAAAGTTTAAAAATATTTTTTTGTTTCTAATCTAGTTTTTTTGCATGGGCAGTGATCTTGGGCACTTGTCAGTCAGACAGCACAGATGGCAGAGTAACAGCTGGATGGCAAAGTAGCTTGGTCAGAAACTGACATGTTTAATAAAAGGATATAGACTTTGAATGGTCACTGCACCAGAAGGTGTTATAAACCGTTTCGATGATGGACAGTCAAAAATGTAAGCTTTAAGTATATACCTGTGGTTCTGTCTCATTTAGTGTCATCTGACTGATGCTATTACCAAAAGTTACCAGACGACTTACAATTGAGCAGTTAAGAGGTGATGCTAGGATCTGAACTCATGAGTGTCTGTCATCAGTAGTCCATTAACTTAACCACTGAGACACCTCTGCCTTTAAACAAATACAAAGCCACCTTTGTGAGCTTACAAGATCACACATTCTCTGCAGTCTTGTATTACGTATCGCATACAAATGCTCCAGTGTTGCAGATGGCGTTTATAATTTCTCAATTGTATGAATTTCCAGATACGCTGTTGACTTTCTTTCCTTTGTTGCTAATGCAACAAACTCTACGTTGAAGTGTTAATGTGTCACAGAATAGATATTGATTCTTTATATTTTTATGACTAATGCATCAACTTATGTTCAAACATGAGCAATGTCTCAAGAATTCTACAGAATTAGGTCTCATCAAGGGGTTTTAAAGACAAATTCTAAAAGCTGTATTTAATTACCTTAAACCTCAGGTAGGTGTGAAAAGTATCAAAGGTGCGAGGAGTTTTCATGTTCTTCCCATATGCATGGTGCTCCGGCTTCCTCCCACAGTCCAAAGACATTTAGCAGATTAGGCTAATTGGCCTACAGTTCCCAAATTGCCTGTAGTGTGAATGCGTTTTGCTCCTACCGACGTACGTACCTCCACCTCTTCAGGCTCGCTCCAACCTGCTCCTTACTATCATTACATATCACAATGTCATCTGCAAATATCATAATCCATGGAGACTCCTGTCTGGCCTTGTGCATCAGCCTGTCCATCAACTCTGCAAACAAGAACGGACTAAGAACTGATCCTTGATGCAATCCCAC
>JAQQZT010000001.1:26830748-26846081 GCA_030068275.1 Clarias platycephalus
AGTTTATGTTCACATACAGCTACATGACACACTGCATGAAAGATCATATTTGAAAACGCATAATAGGGGCTGTTTAAGGTTCACACCACCAAACTTCCTAAACGACAGCTTAAGAGAATTTAAGTTCTGGATAATTACTTTCACAAACCAACCTACTGCTTATAATCTGATTTATCTTTATTAAACCACAATCAGTATGTTCGGCAATCTATGCACACTTAAAAGTGCCAAATAATCCATGCAATATTTCCAAATAATATTATGTTCAATGATGAGTATGCATGAGCCGAAAAAAAAAGAAATTCTTGTACCTTGATGGCTGAGGTGGCGATCTGTAGGTGGTGAAGCCTCCTGAGGGTGCTCTCTCTATCTGTGAAATAGGATGCAGCCAGCTGGTGCAGGATTTCCAGAGACACCGTCGAGCTGTTGCCGTTGACCTCGGACTTCTTGCTGAGCTTCTGTTTGTCCAGGAAGATAGTGAGAGATTCCTCGCCTTCAAAAGAAATCCACACAGAGCCCAGTGTGAGATAGAAAAGCTGGAAGAGGCAGGAGGTTTCACTTTCACAAGACAATGTGAAGTGACAGCGTATCCTACTCTGGCTGCAAAAGTAGTTTTGGGAGCTGTGAGCTGTCCAATGCACCTCTGTGAGATCCGAATGGAGGATAAGCAGCTCAAACTCAGACTGTCAGTACATTAAATATGAAATACAATGCGGTAGAAATTTCCAGTTTAGTTTGCCGGTATTTCGGTCTATTTTGGTTTCCATCTCAACTGAGGCAGGTAAAAGGCATTCTGCAGCCCTTGATCACCTGGCTCAGGTGTGCTGGCAGATGGAATTGAAAGAAATATATGAAATGGGTTTGAGAAAGAAAAAAAAAAAAGAAAAGAAAAAAAAAGCTTTTTAGATTTGCAAATCCAGGCATCATTTTAAAATACCAGAACTGTATACTGAGCATTTGACCACGTTTCCACAAAATAACTGTTTTTATTCTATTTATGATTTGACCTAAACATTCATAAAAGGCATTAATTTACTAAAGTACATTATCAGTGATTTATTTATTTATTTTAGTTTAACTGAGTGTAAAATTAAATACATTAAACATTTCCTAAAACTTATAGTTTTTTTATTTTTTCGTTTAATGAAACAAAATATTAAAAGTATAATTTATAAATGTACAACATTGACACTTTATGAGTTATAACCATTATATATACACAGTATCTGCCTAGCTATCTTTTGCTAAATTCTTAATGGTACTGTTTTTCTATGATAATCTTGTATAAAATATGAATGTGAAACTCGTGCCTGGAGTTGATTCTATTGCTTTCACCATTCCTGTGCAGCTCTCTGTTCTCAACACTCTATTTGCCTTATACCCCTGATTCAGCACTGGAGATAATGAGCAGGCCCTCCTCGTATGGTGGAGAAATCCTGAAACTGTCTAAGGAAGCAGAATACCAGGAGAACTATGGTTTCAGAAGTTCAGAATAAATAATTATAACTAGTTACACAGAATGTTGTGCAAAAGTTTTGCGCAATCGCATTTCTTCATATATACTACATTTAAGAATTAATTAAATAATTAAATAATTAAATTAAAGAAATGAGAACCAATGTTTTACTGCGGCAGGGCCTTAAGATTAAAATTGAACAATTTAAAAAGACAATTTACAAATTGGTTGTTTATGCTACAACCACAGCAGCAACCTCATGTTCCCGTCACTCAGGGTTCAGTATTCAGCATCACCAGTATACTAATCACTAATCAGTCTCATCATCTGCACCTGTTTCTCACTGGTTCATACTCTAAGTTAGATGTTTTTTTTTTTATGCTTGAAAGATACTCTGAAACTGCTCAGGTACAGGGACTGGGCTGAAAATGAGAGCCAAAAACTTGCCAAAAATGAGAGCCAAAGAAGTCCTTCATGAAGTCTGGAGTATTCCTCAAGAGTACATTAAAATATTATTAAAAGTCTGGCTCTCTGGATGAAAAAATGAAGAAATGTGGTGTGCCTCAAGACTTTTGCCCAGCACTGTGTATAATCCACTTCATCCACTATGTTACCTTAAATTGGTAAGTTGGTAAAAAATACCACCATTTTCACAAAATGGTGAAAAATATATCAAACTTCAGTACATTTAAAATAATTATTAAATTAACACTTGGTTTAAACATGGCAAGAGAAGATGTGGCTATAATGTATCAAAAGTTCTTTATATGGGATATATTAGAGTTTTAATTTTACAAATAAACGTCTTTTATTTGAAATACAGTAAATGCCTTGAAGTCATTTTTTCTAGTCACCAGGGAAAAATGTAATGAAGATCATTTCAATGTTTTTGGGCAAGACTGAAAAACAATGATTTCATTACGTAACATGCATAATATTTCAAGCTGTACTCACATTGTTTGTTAAAATGTGTCAATGACTTACATCAAGAAGAAGTAGAAATATAGATTGGTTAAAAAAAAAAAAAAAAAAAGAAAGCGATCAATAACATGCCGTCTCCCATACACATCAAACTGATTTTAACCCTACATTTTAGCTTAGCAGTTATGAAAATGCTGTGCATATTAGTTTACATTTAAGAATTAGGAATCATTACATTATACATAGCAAAAGACTAGAAGAAGAGAGCATGAGCACTATTGCAATGTCATTCGTATGCAGCGAGCGGCCTCCTTTCTCCTTTCCACTCCTGCTTGACTGGTTAATTACCAGCATTCACTATAGCTTTGCCACTGCATTAGTCTGCCTTGTCACTGTAGCTTCATTGCACGCACCTAGCAATAAATGGCATCATAATTAGCATCAAGATCTTAGAAACGCAAGGTTCAGTTAATATCACTGCTGTTAGAAACCAGTCTTAAGACATATCTGTCCAGCCGATTAATGGGATGTCAGGAAAGAGGAGGTGTATAGTTTCTTCTGCTGCTGAGTAAAGTGCTGCCAAACATGCCAGGCAGGACACCAGCAGTGCCCGATATAAATGAGGTGTCTCCAAAGAGAATCAGTAATATATGATTCAAACTGATTAATTTATGTTATTTCAACTTCATACCTGTACAAAATGAGAAGATGAGGTCTAGCTCTCTCTGTCAGTCTCAGTATACAGTACAGTACATTTCATATCTATCATGAATTGCGCCATACCTGACTCATTATAACAAAAGCCTATGGAATGGATCCACTTAAATTTATGGTGTTTGGGAGAGAGGAGCAGAATCTATTGGCATAAGACTTAAGCATAATTAGAGTCAAGGTACCGGTATAGAGAAATGAGGTTTTTCAAGAATTCTTTAGATATTTAATGGTTCTCTCTGGCTTTAAAAATAACACTTAGTTGTAAGCTTCTACATAACACCTTTAAACCCTAATTAGGTGAAGAACCACATTCGGTAACTTGCAACTTAAAAATTGGAGTCCTTAACCCTTTTCTATAATTACAACATGACTTGTGGTCCTATATCATATTTAATAATAATATACAGTATAAAACTAGGATTTTTTTTTCCCCTAAGGAGTTCTTATTCCTACTGTATATCCAGCATGTGAATACATCACAGTAAGGTTTTCACTGTGACAGTTCTGAGTGAAGAAGTGCATTTTGTAACGTAAAAGTGCCAGTATAGGCAGAATTTTCATTTTTTTTTTTTTAAAAGGGAAAAAATTAGTACTTTTGCCTTAAATTACTTTTACTTAAATTTTTACCCTATATAGCAGAGGAAACTTAAATTATTATTTTACTGGTACATAAAAATGACAACAATGGAAATTAGGGAAAATTAGGGAAAACAATTAGGGAAAATATTGTCTTGAAATGTTGAAACTATATTAATGAGTGACATATAGAGGGTTAAAGCTTCATAAACCATTAATTATTTTTTTTTCATTCAAAAAAAGAAAGAAAAGAAATAAATCTAAGTTTCATTGATTTTGTTTATGTGATTCTGATTATATGTAACACAAACTGTGCTACTTTCTTGTAGAGGAGAAAATCATATTAGTGACAGACATAATCATACATTTAATATTACTTATTGATTATTAAATTAAATTCCAACAAGACCCTGTGACAGAATACGAATCTATACATTGGTAGTGAATTCTCATGGTGACGACTTACCCCCAAGTGTAGCGGATACTAAAAAGTGAGTGCCGTATTTCTTGATCAGGTTTTCATGGATCTGCTGGAGTGTCGGCCTCCTTCCAAGTAGCCTGAGGTTGCGAAGGAATTCAGGAGACAGAGGCAGCGGAGCCTTGAAGAAATCTCTCTTCTCTGTGGCCAAGCTGTTCACTTTCCAATGACTGAATTCCCTGCATGAGAGGAAAGCAAACAGGGGAAGGAAAAAAAAAAAAAAAAAAAAACATACAGGACTCAGCTTAATTTCAGCCATGTTGAGAACTGGGATTCAATTTGCATTTTGATTTTGGAGTAGGGCTGCCAAGTATTAGTGTAGTGTGTGTGTGCGTGAAAATATGTAGAAGCAAAAAACGAAAATATCAGCAGAAAAGCTTACATAAATCTACATCAAAAAACATGGAGCTGAATACTGACGCCTGAATTTAAAGTTGCCTGAGTGAAATACTGTACAGCTCTTCAAAAGCTCTGCAGTAGACAAGAATCACAGTGATAGCAGTTTTTGCCTGCAGCACCCATGCATTGTGCGTTACTCATTTGCACCCATACTTTACTGAGACTATTTCAGTACCCCGAAGGTATACTGTAGATCTACAGTACAAACATGCTCCTGCTTGTAATGTATCCTAATATAGAACACTCATAATGCAGCATCTGTAAATAACATATTGCATTTGCCTTTGGGCAAAACTGTACAAAACACTGTACAGACTGCACTATCAGCTACCTTTAAAGTATTAGCTAAAGAAATAGGCCAGCGTATTTAGAGCTGTTCGTTCTGATCTCAAAGAGTTAATTAGCAAGCAAGCCTGCTAGCCATGCATAAGCTAATGATGATCGATGGTCTTAATTAAAGGGTTTTAGCACCAAACTGATTGCACCTGGAGCTCAGGAGAGAGAAACTCAAATAAAGTACAAGGCATTCAAAGCACCCTCATCAGCACCTGGGCAAAAGAGAAGCTCCACACTTTACTGCTAAAACGTCAATACAGACGTATTAACTACACTTTACTGTACAAATACACGCTGTAGCTCTTAAAGTAACACTCTGGCTGCACAGTTGCTTGTTAAATAATGTGTACATACCGTACTATATACACTTTATAATATATTTTTTTTCTTTACTGTAGAAAATCAGTACAATATTGTACACTGCTGTTTAAAAAACATGTTTATTTGCTCTGAAATTTTATGGGTTTTTTAAAGTAAAAATTAGTCACAACTACAGTGTTTAGTATTTAAATTGTATTTACTTTATAATATACTTTCACAGTATAAATGCAGATCAATTCCTGCTTCCTGTTCTTAAAAATGGCATACAGAGAGTGGTAGCTGAACATTGAGCCAGGGATGGGTTTCTTGTTACATTATAGGAGGTCACAGTAAATGTAAAATCTGATTTGCTCGTTTAAACCCCAGTCAACACAAAAATGGTAAAAACAGCTGCTACAGTGAAATTAAGTGGATTCTTTTTATAGACATTCCAAAACATTATAACTATTTATAACTATAAAGTGTGTCTTGTTAATAATTTAATAAAAAACATACTCATTAGAGAATTTATGCCATATAACAGGCACAATAAAGCATTTTGAGACACGCTGTTACAGAAAATTAATCAACAACTCATCACACCAGCCCATTACGGGTTATCTTCCTATAAACGCACACGCTGTCACATTTTTATTCCTGGAGCTAAAACAAAGAATATTATTAGAACAGGCAGCTGGGGGAACACTCAACGGTCCTTAAACACACCATTAGCTGAAAAGGCCCTCTGCCTTCTAGTACCTTTTTTAGCAAATTATATACTAGTTCAACATGCCAAAAATACCAGCATCATAAAATTCTAGTTAATGTGAACAGTTTTAGATGAACGATCCAAAACTCTTATTAAAGGATCAAAAGTATATAAATAATTCAGGTTTTTTTTTTTTCTGTAATAAGCAGCATATGAAAAAGAAAAATGCAAAAATAATAAACTTTAGACATTTTTAGTTAACTTTTTCTTTTTATTTATTTTTATTTACCTTTATTTAACCAGGCAAGACAGATTAAGAACAGGTTTCTTATTTACAACTGTGGCCTGGCAAAACTACTATCAACCACTAACTCAGTGACAAAACACTTTGAAGTTGCATGATCAGTCTCACTGGCTTACTGACTGAAAGAAAGCACTAGGATAAAATGTCCATTCCAGGATGCACTGCATTTCTAATACATTTACTGTAAATACTTTTAGCACTACATCTTATTCCTCAATAGCGTTCCATAATAGAACACAGTAATGAAATAAAACAGTACTTGTGAAAATACAATACAGATATTATTGCAATGTCTAACAGCAGTTGAAAGTGTATGTGCACTTTTAAATACAGTACGCCTCCTTTATGCAATGCAAAATGGCGTTTCCTTGTCTTGAATCTCATACGTATATATGTAATAGGCTAGAATTACTAACTGGGGAAGATTGTAGGCAGTTACATTAAAATTTTCAGCCTAGCACTGCAGTTATTTAAAGTATAATTCAGTGGACTTGTGCAGCCGAAGATGCTCGAGCAGCAATTCAAAAATAATATTAGGCTTGGGGGGGGGGGGGGGTTACTTCTGATGGGTTTGTGTGCTTCTCACATCCACCTGAGAAATACAGAGAGAATGGGTTTGTAAGACAGAACTGCTGATCTGCAACATCGCAATCCGTCAGATAGGAAGTGGATCTTGAGTCTTGAATGTGTTAAGCTGTCAATCAAACACACAGCTATGTTCCCTATCCTGAAAACACTGACTTCTTATCAATTATTTAAAAGAAAATCATACAAAACAAGGACATAGACAATTTAAAAGAGTAAATTCATTCATTCATTTTCTGTACCGCTTTATCCTTATATTCAGGGTCGCGGGGGCCTGGAGCCTATCCCAGGAAACTTAGGGCACAAGGCGGGGTACACCCTGGACAGGGTGCCAATCCATCGCAGGGCATAAAAGAGTAAATAATTGGAGTTATTTTTCTTCTGGCATCTTGAATTCAGATTTCATCACAACCATGTGCGAGTTCAGATGAGGTTTATACTGTACTGTAAGCTCTTTTTATAGAGCAGCTGGGAAGAACAAATTATTAGACACCATTCCTTCATTACAGTGCATTCTCACAATGTTTGTGCTCAGCAAGAAAACACAGGCCTAGTGAAATCCGTGCCTTCTCAAATATGTTCCCTCTAGGAGAATCTTACATTCTCCAGCTGCAAAGTTTCATAAGCATCCCTTTCTTTCTTGCACTGTAATTAGAATGTTTCTTCCAAATAGGATAAACTATTGTGCTGGGTGCCAAAAGCTCAAAGCGTCCCTCCCATTGCCTTTGCATCAAGCTGAATAGCCCAGACTCCGCGTCTTCACTGGAAATAATCTGAATCTCATTAATTGCATGCTGGGAGTTTTTGGCTTTGAGTGCCTTAATACGATTTTCTGCTTTACTTCTTCCGTGGTGTGCAATGTGAAGAACATAATGAAATACACAGATTTCTTAAACATGCCGTGTACATGCATCTTGTCCCAATGTAAAAAAAAATCATATACTCTATGTATTAAACAACTGCTTTCTCTGTCAGTGCTTGTGGCTGTAAGTCCCTTATTTTAAGGGGTATGCACAGTATATAAACTACATTATAGTTCAGAGCGTTTATCTAAATTCCATCCAGTCAAGGAATATGGCTTAAAATTCCATTTAAGCTGAAGTTCTGCCATGTTCAAAAGAATGATTAGATGTGCGTTTTCTGTATTAAAGGGACAAATTGCATTATAGTACGAGTTATACAGTACTTACATGGGGTGCTGACCACTAGGCCTCTAAAGGCCATAATAGGGATGGGGATCAAGGCTAAACTTCATGGCTCTAAGTTCCAACATTGACATGGGTCTAACTGCCATCATAGTCATGGGGTGTGATTCTAAACTCCATCAAATTCAGAGGGCATAGGTATAAACTCCATCACAATCATGGGCATGGGCCTAAACTCCATCAAAGTCGGGGAGCATGGGTCTAAATGTCCACATACTGTAGTCAAGGCATCATGAATCAAAATTTCATCATAGTCATGGAGCATGGGTCTAATTTTCATCATGGTCAGAGTGTACAGTTTTAATCACCATTATAATCAGACTTTGGGAATCTAAATTCTATTATAGCAGGATGTATCGCTCCGACTTCCATTATAGTCACATGGTATGACTCTAAATTCAATCAGTCAGGGATCATATCTCTAAATTACATCATATTCAGTAAATGTAACTCTAAAATCCATCAAAGTCAGGGGGCATTCCAAATGTCATCATAGGAGACTGGCTTTAACTCCATCATAGTCAGGGGGCATGGCTCTATCCTGGGTGTGACACTAAACTCCATTATAGTCAAGGGGCATTAGTCTAAACTCTATCATTATCCTGGGCATGACTCTAAACTCTATCATTATCCTGGGCATGACTCTGAACTCCATCATAGTCAGGGGACATGGCTCGATCCTGGACATGAATCTAAACTCCATTATAGTCAAGGGGCATTACTTTAAATTCCATCATTATCCTGGGCATGACTCTAAACTCCATTATAGTCAGAGGGCATGGGTCTAAATTCCATCATTATCCTGGGTGTTACTCTAAACTCTATTATATTCAGGGGGCATGGGTCTAAATTCTATCATAGTCAGGGGTTGTGACTCTAAAATCCATCACAGTCAAAGGGCATGGCTTTTAATCCCATCATCATCAGGGACATGACTTTTATCAAGGGGCGTAACTCTAAATTTCATTATGGTTGGGGGAGTGAGTCCAAATTCAGTTATAATCAGGGGCATGGTTGTAAATGTCATCACCATCAGGGGTGTGGCTTTTAATGGGATAACAGTTAGGGCATGGTTTAAAATACCCTCACAGTCAGGAGCTGTGCCTCTAAATCATCATCAGGACTAAATTCTCCACATTCCAACATAGTCAAGAGTTATGACTAAATTCAGTCATAGTGAGAATGTACTTGTTTTTTGGTTCCTGGCTATATAAATGCCATGCATACAGTGGTAGGGCTAAACATCCTTATAAACTGAAAGTATGACTGTAAATGCCATCATAGTCAGAGAATGCATTTAATGCCCCTATTAGAGTAGAGTGTGACTCTAAATGCCATTGCTGTCAGGGTCTGTGGCTCTGTCTAAACAAGCATAACGACAGTCCTCCCCCAGATAAATCTAGCACTGTGCCAATCTAGTGCAGTGACTGTGACTTTGACATTGAAAATAAAGTGGTTTTGGTCTATAGATCAGATCGCTGTTCTTCGGGTTGGATTTATGCAGCTGCTTATGAATGGGGGGGTCGGGGGTATTTCTAAAATGAGAAGAGAAAGTGTGACTATAATATGTGGAGTAATTTTACTGCTACTGGTTATAATTTTACTGTATCACTCTTCGTCAGATCCAACTGCTTACGGATGAGTGAGAAATAACATTCATTCGCATCCAATAAATTAATCAGTTAAAAAGGACGGCTCCATCAAACATTGCAGCATATCACAGGAAACGTCCTTATTAATGTCCCAGATGCAATTTAACTTAAGTTATACAGTCAGCCAAAAAATGTACCATGTACACACTTCAGGAAAAAAATAAAGTATGATGTCTATTATATTGGCGGCACGATAGCTTGGTGGTTAGCACTGTTGTAGGCACCTCCAGGTCCTGGGTTCAGTTCCCGCATTGGGTCTCTGTGCATGGAGTTTGTATGTTCTCCCTGTGCTGTTTCCTTCCACAGTCCAAAGACATGCAGATTAGGCAAATTTTCATTTCTAAATTGCATGTCAATGTTGACTGTATAAAATATATACTTACACATAAGGTACACACTCCTAATACACACAAATAAATTCCTCAGTGTGAATGTATTCCTTTATTCCATCTAAAGAATAAGATATATGCATAAAACTTAAGATTAACATTAAGATTACTCTTACCCTAATGGGTGAGTATTTAAGGGTCCTTTATACTGTAGGTGTTGCACAAGTCATTTTCGTACTTGTTGCATATCAGTAATGTAAGAGATTGATGCTGCAAAGTGCACAAATAAATGATCCTTTTTAAGTCAAGGAACTGATCTCCTCTCCTGTGACAAAATCAATATTAATAAAACTTTGGATAGACTGTAATTCACCCAGTTGTTATACATGGAAATAATACATTATTTCATTTGTCCGCTTTATTTTTTCAATGCTTAAATCTGTGCCTGGTAATTTGAGCTCACCTTTCTGTGCCAACCATAGCAACCATTTTCTTTTCCTGATTAGGGTAAAGCCAACAGCACATTTTATACTGTCATTTTCCCATGTATTTGCTTTGCATTTGGGTCTAATGGGATTTTGCCTTTGAACAGAGAACAATTAGGTGTCACTTAAACGAGCTAAATATGAAAAGCAGCCCTTAGGACATACAGAAAAGCTGTAATTGGATGCTCCTGTGCTTGTTTTTGACTGTCTCTTATGAAAACTAGGTTATTAATTTTATTCGTACCTTACAGAAAATGTATTTACCTCAAACATAAAAAGCACAAGTATTCTACGATACAGTACGTTGCATTACGGATTCTAATACAAACGAAAAGTTTACAAAGACAAGCAGGCCTTATGTAATTTATTGTTATGTGGTGTTAATGTTACATTTAGATTGAGGCCAAATCTAATCTTATATAGCTTAGAAATCGATATGTCTTAAATATGTCTATAAATGATAAAATACCTGTATGTTTACCAGCCATACTGTACCATCACTGACCATGCACTAAAAAAATATTAAAAGAAAAAACATTTATAAAATCTTTATGCTTCTTTCAGGGAACCCTTAAGGGTTTGGTGTGCAACGTTGTGCTTTCTATCAAAAAAGGTTAAATTGTTTTCCTGAAATTGTAAGCACAGAACTATCCAAACAGCTTCTTAAAGATAATAACTGTTTTTCAAAGACACAATTACTAGAAGCTCCAAGCAAAGCAGTTGGTTTGTTTTTGTGGCTCATTACCAAGAACAAAAATACACAAATTAAAATAGTTTAAATGTAATTGTTAAATTATTGTTAAAATTAGTGAGTACCGCTACAAATGGAGATGATTATTGGATCAGATAAGAGGAAAAAAAAACATTCCTGTGCACCGCTCCACCTCACATAGAGTGAGTGTAGCTCTATATTTAGCAATGTCACTGCCAAGGTGTTGGTGTGTAATCTCAAAATTTTCAACGCTTCAATGGAGAAAGTTCCCAGATGGAGAATCAGGGAAAAAAAAAAAAAAAAACACTGGTTATACTGTATGTGGGAGATTTAAAAAAAACTATGTGCTTAGTAATCATTAATTAGTTAATTGTTTTTAAGAAAAATTATATCTACTAGCACCGATGCCTGAACAAATGAAGTCAGTTAAGTATTTTACATTAAAAAAGTAAATGTTCCTTTAACTACTGTATGTATAAAAAAAAAAAAATTATAAAAAAAACTGAAAAGTGAAGCAGCATATGTTTGAACAAAGACTGTCTGTCCCTGTTCAGTCTACATTTTAAACAAGACTTTGTAGTCCATATGCTGTCTGATCTGTCACCTCTCATCTGGATACTGCATCCTTGCATCAGAAACCAATTTATTTTTATTATTTTTTTATTTTTTTCCTTCGCCTTCTGTTTACTTCTCCGCTCTCGAAACCCTGCATGCTATTCTAAAATAAAGGTTCACTTAAATACTCAATGCTAAATAAATAAGGAATGACAAAAACCTGCTTTCAGCAAAAAAAATCCAAAGCGACGTTATACCAAAGAAGGCAAGTCAGCAAAACTCGGGAAACTCACATACAAAGTAACACATCAATAGTGAAAGTGAAATCTGATTTTAGCTAGTAGAAGCTTTAATAGTGTTATCTCAATTATTTTTAAGGGAGAGATTGAAGAAGTGATTTGTATCAAGTCACCAGTTTTTAAAACACACACACACACACCTGCTGAAGTTACATAATCTAAAACTATGCCCTCTCATATTTTACAGAAAAAACCCACAGTCATCATGATTCACATTATCAATGGTCTCCCAGTTCCAGTACTACAGCTCGTCAGTTTCATAGGACCATTTTGTATTTCCTTTCCCTTCCTTCCTCCATTACTGCTTAAGATATGGAATTGATGTAGAAGTCACCTGGGAGAGGCTCCAGGCTGCCAGCAATCCTGAATAGGATAAGCGGTATAGAGAGTGAGCGAGTGGGTGAGTGGGTTATTTTCTTGCTGATGCACACGGTCCCTGGAAACCAGCTGTTACTAGGTTACAACGTCCACAGGGACTCAATCTTGCTCCTTTAGAACCTCGTTGGTTGTCATTGAAAGTGCAGTGGTCCACATGTAATGGTTCATATGGGACTTCATCCATCTTCCGAAACTTCCCCTATGGGACTCTGTGGCATCATGGCCCTTACTGATGAGTCAATAACCATCTTGCCTTACCTAAAACCCCGCTTTTACTAAATAAATAAATAAATGAATGAATGAATGTGGTTAGCACGGTGGCCTTGCACCTCCAGAGTCAAGGGTTTGAGTCGCGCCTCGGTTCTGTGTGCATAGAGTTTGCATGTTTGCATGGTCCTGTTTGTGTGAATGTGAGCGTGCGAACCCTAGGAAGGGATAATAAGGAAGATCAAGTTAGCTAAACATATCACAAGTGCCAACACTGTCACTCCCCCTCATCAGCCTTTCTGTCATAAGCATTTACTTCACACACTTAAATCAGAGTTTAGACTTCGTGCTTTTGTCCTGGTCATGGTGTAATTAATGGGGCGTTGTAGTTTAAATAAGCGTAATTTAGGCCATATGTAAATTACCACAAAAAAAATTTTGAGCTACACAAGAATGACAGATTATACATTTTTTTTCATTATTTGCATACAGTTAACATTTTAATAAACAATACTAAAATCAACAAGCCTACTAGGAAAGGGAATCACTAGTCACCAAAGAAGCCAAACAATTTACTCAAGTAAGAGTAGCTGTACTTCAAAATAATATTAATAATACTGAGTAGAAGTAAAACGTATTCATCCAAAATATTACTCAAGTAAGAGTAAACGTATTTGATGAAACGACCACTCAAGTACTGAGTAACTGTTTCATCGTAATGTCTGATTTATTGTTTTTTAGAAATGATAATTATATATTATATTCATACACACACACACACACAAACACACACATGTATATACTGTATATAATAATAATAATAATAATAATAATAATAATAATAATAATTATTATTATTATTATTATTATTATTATTTTATATAGCGCCTTTCAAGAGACTCAAGGCCACTTTACAATAACAGAATATATATACTGAAGTGTGTCTGTTTTGGCAGATAGAGAAGGCACTCAGTATGAAGCTGTTCTTTTCCAAGCGAAACATGCTTTGTATATGATGCCGGGGATGCATCATATTTTTTGGGATGCATAAAAATGTACAACACATGCATCGATGATTAATTCTGTACTGAAATTTACATATATATTCATAGACTATTAAAGTAAAAAGAATATGTACAATTAAAGTTAACATATACTGTAATCACAGAAGCATGATAAAAGCATCCTATACTCACCGCAAGATCCCACTAGTAGCAGCATGGATTTATGGGCGTTCCGCAAACTTAGAGAAGGATGCGAAAACTTTTGTTTGCACATGCGAAGTAGGACGGATTCACGTTTATAGAACAGCGGCCGTAGCCCTGATTGGTCAAACGTGATTATTGTTGCTGCGTCTGATTGGTGAAACAGTTATGCAGTGGATCCATCGGCTGCATGTGTAGAATAAATGGTTAGAAAAGTAACGAATCGAGTGGAGCCGAATGTAGTTGAGTAAGATTAGCGTTTCTTCTTCACAAATCTACTAAAGTAAAAGTAAAAAGTATGCTGCAGTAAAACTACTCATACAATTTTTTCCAAAAAGTTACTCAAGTAAATGTAACGAAGGTGTCAATTCAATAAAAAAAATTATCCTATATGTATAACGATTTCATAAATATCCCGATTCTAAGTTTTTTCCAATTTTATTAAAATTTTAAACATATAAAAAAAAAAATCAATTTTTATATCATTATTTTTTTCTCTTAAAAACCAAGCGCCGCATTTAAACAATAAAAAGTCACTTAAAATACAAGACTGTAACATTTAACTTAAAATTCAATTATTATATAATATTTTTTTACTGAGCAGCACGTACCACTGGTATCCACCATAATTATTTTTTGTAAACAATCTTAGCAAATATTTCACTCCTACCACACGGGATGAAAATGTGGGAATAGTTCAGAGTGTAGCACCTGTAGGATTATAAAGAAACAGGAACAAGTGCCTCCAAACGTCAAAACTCCCCATCTAAAAGTGTATGATCGCAACAAACAGCCAAGAACAAGTAAACTTAATATTCCTTTATGACCCTGATGCTAATAACATTTAGTTTACCTTCGCTTTAACCAGACTGAAATGTTAATTTTAAGTAGCACCTTAAAACATTACCTTGCAATCCATATTCTGAAAAAAACATTTATTTTTTTATGCAGCAGGACCAGAATCTCCATGGCCTCAACAAGTTCCTCCTTACTGTCTCGATCAGGCTGATCTGAATCACCTTATTTTAACAATCAACTTTTAAGAATAGAATATTTTGCTATTGTCTGTTTAACTGTTCAGTGACTATTTATTTGCAGATTCCAGAATCAACCACCTTTTAGGTCCCTGAAAACATGAAAGGGAATTGAGTAAAGCGGTATTGGAGCGGGTTAGATTAGAAGAGAAAGTTTTAATTCCGCACTTGAAGTGCATATGCCTGTGCATATGACTATGTATATGACTGTGTATATGACTATGTATATGACTGTGTATATGACTGTGCATATGACTGTGTATATGACTGTGCATATGACTGTGCATATGACTGTGCATATGACTGTGTATATGACCGTGCATATGACTGTGCATATGACTGTGTATATGACTATGTATATGACTGTGTATATGACTATGTATATGACTGTGCATATGACTGTGTATATGACTGTGTATATGACTGTGCATATGACTGTGCATATGACTGTGTATATGACCGTGCATATGACTGTGCATATGACTGTGTATATG
>JAQQZT010000001.1:26899263-26919859 GCA_030068275.1 Clarias platycephalus
CATGGAGTTTGCATGTTCTCCCCGTGCTTGGTGGGTTTCCTCCGGGTACTCCGGTTTCCTCACACAGTCCAAAGACATGCAGGTTAGGCTAACTGGCGTTCCCAAAATTGCCCGTAGTGTGTGAATGAGTGTGTGTATGTGTGTGTGCCCTGCGATGGATTGGCACCCTGGATCAAGAATGGTATCTTGATCCAGGGTGTACCCTGCCTCGTGCCCCGAGTCTCCTGGGATAGGCTCCAGGTCCCTGAACAGGATAAATGGTACAGAAGATGAATGAATGAATGAATGAACATCTATCCACCCATCTAGGAATCTCCGTAGTCCAACTATGGACTGTAAAGGCCAATGGCAACCATTGTATTTACTCCCATTTTTATGACCATGACAGGACCTCCAGTCATTAGTCACACACATATTCACACATTACAGGGAATTTGGGAATGCCAATTAGCCTAATCTACATGTATTTTTGACTGTGGGGGAAATGGGAGTACCCTGAGGAAACCCACCAAGAAACAAACCTGGACCATGGAGTTGCAAGGTGACAGTGCTAACCACTAGTGCCACTGTGTTGTCAGACATGATACCAGCTAAATTTTATTATAGTATCAAAATAAAACTACTAATTTTGCAGAAAATACTTTTCTATGTTATCGGGGAAATTAGCTGACTAGAATGGTATCTTATTGCCAAAGTTCACTTCAAGACGGCATTACCTTGAGTATGGCAAAGAGTAATGGGTGGTGAATGTTGATCTTGTTTTTTTTTTTTTTCGATATCCAAAAAATTCCCATACAGCCAACTTTTTTCAGCAAGAGGAAAATTTCAGGGGTTCACCTCCTCCGGCCGCCATACGTACACAGCTGACCGACTGTTCGCACCAACCAGAGAGGGAAGGGTACGTGTTACTCTATGCTGGACACGTCCTGCACGTCTTGTCTTTGACAAGTCATTAAAAAACAGCGCATACCACATAACGGTATGATGGAAAATTTTATTGGTTTTTGAATCCGTGACTTTTTCAAACCATGGTATACCTTGAACCCCGAAACCGGGCCATGTCTAATGCTCACACAAGTTAATCCTAGTAATAAATGATCCATTTAATATATATAAAAAAGGAATTCGGCCATTGTCAGCACTTTGCGGAAAAGTTGTAACGTGTCAAGTTTTATTCTTTATTTAAAGGTCCCATATTTTATTATTTCTTCAACAAGGTCACACAGGTCTCAGAGCTCCCCCAGTACAGTATGTGCCTGATAATGCTGTTTTATTCCCCAAACTCCATCTATTTCACTCCTCCTACAAACATGTCATTTCAGTGCCGATGTAAACATCTACTATTGAGTCACATCCCTCCAGACAACAGCAGAGCTGAGCAACAAGCCAGGGGAGGAGCTTTTCATATATGAGGTCACAATAAGGGAAAATCTAATTCGTTTGTTTGAGCCCAAAACAAAAACATTAAAAGGTGTGCGCACTCACAATGGAGACCCAACTGAAGGTCTTAACATGACTAAAAAGTGAACATCAATTCTGTAAAAGAATCTACACTACTATAATTACTAAAATTACTTTCTATATCCAAGTTTTCTGCTTTGTCAGGGCATTCACACACCCCTTAACCCTCAATAGCTTCTGCCCAATGCTGCGTTATATTCTCCTTCACACACCTCTTAAGATAAAAGCATCTGACAAGTGAATATATATATATAATGGAAATGTATTTCTGTACCAATAAATCCCTGTGTCTGCCTTCCACTTTGTTTTTATTTCATTTATTCCCATTTTCCTTGGTACAGGGCAAGGTGCATTTGGAATTTATTTGAGCAGTTGACTTCGGTTTTATTCCAGAAATACCTTTTCTTATTTCCAAAAGACTCTTCTGAGAATTGATGTCTTTTTACTTTCTGGACTTGCATGTGCAGTTATTTTACCAGTGTACGTTTGCAACCACTGGTTATATTTCCAAAGTGACAAGTCTTTTACCTTTCATTATTTCAGAAATGACTGTTAATATTCTCAACATAAATATTTGCATGATTATGGATTTTTATGCACATGCATATACATGACTGCATACAAAAATGAATGGTTCCTTTCTCAAGAATTGCAAATGTATAACCGTGTAATAATCATCTTCAGAGAGCTGGTTATAAGTTTCCTAGTGCCAAAAGCGAAAAGTCATAACTCAAACTGATGGGAATTGACTAATCACATCCCTTCATCTTCTCTTACTATCATGAGAAAGAATGGGGCAAAAAACGGTGGAGGAATATGCAGTTATCGTCTGCTTGTACTGTAAAGTATGGCTATCGGGCACTTGTGCTGATTATGCTGTTACTAATGAACCGAAGAATAAAAAGAGGCAGATTTAAAAAAAAAAAAATAATAAAAAAAAATAAAAAAAAGGGGTCCAGCGACAAACCTAGNNNNTAATTACATATATAATATTTATATTCCATTCCATATACTCATGTGCAATGTACAGAATGTGTTACAGTATACTTCATACGCTTGAAAATGCTGTTTGCAACAGAAGAATGTCTATTTCCATGATGTAATTGATCACTTACAGGTTCACCAATTATGCAGAACAATAATGAATACATTTGTACTGCATGTGGTATACAGCACACTTTCAGGGAAAAATGCTTCTGTTATTACCTTTTGTACCTTAATGATACACAGCTGGAACTTTGGAAAATGTAGGTAAAAATGTAACGAATTACTTTGTGGTAATCATGATGCTGGTTTTCTTATACAATAGCTCAAATGAAACCTAACCTTTAACCATTCTCATACAAAAAAAAACAAACTAGTGTGTAGGTCAGAGGACAGAGACAGTCATGTTAAAATCTAAATTGCGTGGTCATTGAAGCATTTTTGTATCGATTTGGATGTATGCTCATACTTCATGCTGTATACTTCATGTAGTCCGTGATGCCATGATTATTCAACAGTTAGTTCTGACCAACAATTTGATTGATAAAAGGGCTTCATGAGTGCTGATATAAAGCATAACAGCTCTGGGACGTTGAACTACTGTATGTGCATTACTCCTGTTCACAGGTGTTCTAACATTCAGTAATCCATAAACAAGGGCAATACTTGTTGTGTAAAAGAAGGCATAGTGCACTTGTATGTATAGCCTACATATAAGTGCACTATGTAGGGTATATATTCTACACCCTACATAGTGCACATGCTTTCTACTTTCTACTATTTTGGATTTAACCCTGAGGCTATTCTGAAGCAGAAAAAGTGGAGGCATGAAGAGAAACTAATTCGACGGTTTATCATCTTCCCTTTTTGCCTTGTTCAATAGTTTAAACTTACTTTCACCCTTGTTAATTGCACTAACTTTCAATGGCAAATGTCATTAAGCAGCTCTACAAGTCCTGGAAGGGAATGTGTTGGTGGAGCAAAAAATAACTGGTTAAATAAACAGACATAATCTGTCTAAATAAGTCATAATCTGTATATAATAAATAGAGTTTATAGGACTTTACTGTAGCGATTGTACTGATATCTTCGGTACTGGGGCTGTGTCCTCATGCCTATAGCTGCATCACAGCCATGCTGATATTCACTACAACAGCTTGTACTTGGAAACTTGCTGATCTCAAATGCTACACTCTTCCGCATATCCTGTGATCCCTGGACAAATATTTTCCTGTCTAACCATCTTCTTCACTGTGGAGGCAAAATGCACTTGCATTCACTTCCAAGCAGTTTCAGTACAGCTGCAGTAGTTTTAAACATTCTGATCCGGGCATTCTCAGGTCATTATAAGGGGCATTGTATTGATGGATCTGGGCATTCTTAGGTCATTATGAAGGTCAACATACTTTTCCTGGTTGTATTTGCGTATTCCTTTAGTGAATGATTAAGAGAGTTTTGGCCTCTTTGTCGCCTCATATTTGTGCAGCAGGAAGTCCTGATTAAGAGTTCTTCAACAGATGATTGCTTCTTTAACTTTAAATATAAGGTAGAAAATGTCTTGTTTTTCTTTGAGGAGATTTGCACATTCACCAACACAATGTGCTCAGCTTGGACTGCAATTTTGACTTTCATTGTATTCATTTCCTGGTCCCTGTCTCGTTCCCTCTTTGTTTCGTCATGTGTGGGTATCCTGATTAGTCTTCTCATTTATACCCTGATGTGTGCGTCTTTATGTCTTGTTCAGTTAATCTGTATTTCTACGCCTGCTTGTCCAATGTCCTGCCTCATGATAGATTTTCCAGTGTCTTTTGAGCATGGCTTGTATCCAATATATATTCATGCATATTATGATGCTTTTGTTACATTTTGTAGATATGAATATTTAAGAACAAGAAAACAGGGTACCAATAATTATAAGACATTTTGCTATTAAAAAAAAATATATATATATATATATATATGTGTGATACAAAATAATACAAAATAAATACGTTTTGTAAGGGTGATTGATCAAATTAATCACAAAATGGCGAGTGACTCAGTAACTAACATTAGTAGAACAATAATGACTGCGTACAGGATTTAGACCGCACAGATTCCAGGAAAGAACGTACATTCTTTCTGTGTTTGCCGATATAACACGCTATAGTGAGCGAATCATCGGCAGTGGAGGTGGTAACCCTGCCACCATGTGTAATGGCTTCCATTTCAAGTTGTGTGAAGTGTGTAAAGGCCACCCGGCACCCAGGAGCCAATTAAAACCCGGGGAAAGGCCCTGCTGCTTGACTTGATTGGAGTAGACCCCTCTTGATATTGGCTGCTCATCATGTTACGCTAGCTCCGCTCCTTTGATCCTTAGCTCCAGTAAAATGAATCATTTCCCCTTGCCCCCTTGACCACTGCTGGCAAGAAGGCTTCATGCAACGATGTGTAACACACCATCGGCAAGTGAAAATGGCAGCACACACCTGACATCACATTGTCATTTCTGCACAGGAAGGGAGCTTAGCACGGTACATGGATTTGACATGGACTTTTTCTGAATTGAGAAAAAGTGAAAAAATATTTTGTAATATATTAATAAACTCGGGCGTTGAGCCAGCAGCCCAACCCCTTAAGTAACTGCCACGAAAACAACCCATATATCTCCAGGGTGGGGAGTATCTGTTGCCCAATGTGGACCATGTGGACGGACCAAAAATGGCAAAAATACCAAAACATATTAAGAAACAGCATAAACAGCAGCTATGATGACCATTTATCTATATCACACCTGCATACAACGTCATTTTGTTTAATGAAATGGCATTAAATGTAGCAGAAGTGCAATAATTTACTGGTGAAGCGCATTATTAAGATAATTATATGGCAGGTGATTCATTATGGCAGAAAAAAAATTAAAGGCTTAAAATTAAAGTACTTAATATCATTTATGTGTGTAATTCAAATTTTTTTATGAATGAGTAAATGAATTGTAAATAAATAATAAATTCATTAATTTTATTCAATTTTAGATAATTTGCCTATAAAACCGATCCAGTGTTCATTTTGATTTAGTCCGTAGTGGATAAAATGTATTTTAATCACATTTTATTTGATGAAAAGTTAAAATCATTTTAGTCTAATTTTGGTCATGCACACAACTTTTCATAAAGAATAATTTCAAATTGCATGATTTTGCATTTAACAACACAATAACGATAACAAGCCACATTTTTTCATTCAAACGTTTCAATTTCAAGTGACGATTTCATTAAACTGGCTTGTCATTTGTCTAATAAACACAAATTACAGTGCAGTGACTTCGAACACTGAGCTTTCACTCTGACTGTAGGGGACTTACTGTATATGATTTATGTTTATGACTGGTGCAATTGCAAAAAGTGTCACAAGAACAATAAGACTGGTAAAGAAGAGGCTACGGCGCTGTCGCCGCAGTGTCAACCAGGAGATTTACATGTTTCAGATAACAGACCCTCTCCTTTTTTATACGGCTGTGAATCGCAGATGAAGGCTGGATGCACGATGCTAATACTTGAATCGTTCCTGCTTGAGTTAAAGAGGCTTCACACAGCTGACATTAATTTGCGCTGTTAGCTTCGTTCAATTAGTAACTGCAGTCCGCAAAGCAGTAGTATTTCTGATGCTATAAAGGTTGAAGGGATTACATTCACTTGTAGTTAATTCAAACTGTGACCTCACTCGCGAGGTAAAAGAGAACGCGGCATAACATTAAACTAATGTCACCAATACAAGAGTGTCTAAAATGTTAATGAGCATAGAAGCTAATGATAATCTAACATTATATGATAAAGTTACTTATGCAAGGTCAAGGTTAAATAATACCAAACATTTAAAAGTAAAGTTACCTGCATTAATGCAGCATTCTGTTCATGATCTACCTTCCTCTTATATGAATGTTAACTTGCGTACATTTCTGAGCAGCTGGTATTCAAATGCCTCTTTAGGTTTGTTTTTCCATGGCAACATGCTGTATGTGGAGTTATCCCATAAATCAATGTGTATATGTAGGGATCCCATAAATCATTCTGTCTGTAAATCATTCTGTTCTTTACAGGAAGAGCCGTACCAGGTATGAGGGGTGAGCACCCTCATTTCCCCTCTCGTCTCTTTCAACCACTCAGCATTCAGCATCACCAGTATACGGTCCGAATCACCGGCTTGATCATCTGTCATCATCTGCACCTGGTTCATGCCTTAAGTTCGATGGGTCTCAGTCTCAGTGCGTCACTCGTATAGTCAACATCCATGTGTGACTACGTGTGTGTGCACGTAAAGCTTTTTTTTAATTTTGTGTCCAAGTGTAGTGACTGTCCATCGGAATTTCCTTTATTTCTTATGGGAAAATTCACTTTGATATACGAGCGCTTTAGATTATAAGCACGCGATCCAAGGTCTAACTGTATGCATATATAAAAAAAATTCAGTAGGCACAGCAGCAGATCATAATGACATACGCCATGATAATCTCAAGTGAGCAAAACAAAAACAAAATCAGGTACAAGGATTTAAATCAAATGGCAAAAATGACCTTCAGGAATACTGGACTATTCCTTAAAACTGCATTAAAAATACAAGGTCTGGCTCTTATATACAGGGAATATATTAAACAGACTCTCACTCACTCACTCATCTTCTATACCACTTTATCCTGTATTCAGGGTCACGGGGACCTGGAGGCGGGGTACACACTGGACAGGGTGCCAATCCATCACAGGGCACACACACACACTCACACGTTCATTCACACATTATGGGCAATTTGAGATCACCAATTAACCTAATCTACATGTCTTTGGACTGTGGGAGGAAACCAGAGTATACGGAGGAAACGCACCCAGCACGGGGAGAACATGACTGCAATAGACTGCTACCGTATATTACGGTGCATGTTTACTGCGTAGCTGACGAATCGCTGAATGAACTCCCTGTGCTAGCGTCTCTATATAACCGAGGATTAGAGGATGTTGTGGTATTCTCTGAAGATTTTGTAATTTTATAAAGTGTTTAAAAATTAATGCACTGTCCTCAGTTCAGTCAGCATGTCACACCGCCTTTTACACCGTGTTCCTCCTGTAGCCTTTTATTACAGTATTAACTTGTCTAAAATGCTAGCTCTAACCCCAAGGTCAAATCCTTTGTGATAACTCAAAATATTGCACCCTTGGGATGTGTAGAGTGGTGCAGCACTTATTTAGTACAAGGAAGAGTTAAATCTGTTGTATGATTTACAGGAAGGTAACCTGTGTCAGTGAAAATTATACTACACTTCATGTCAGGAAGGTTACACATAAAGAAAAAGTATTCCATAAACGGTATACATAGGCTGACTTTTTGCTTCAGATTTAATCAATGTGGACTTACACGACAATATGTATGTATATGATATTAAATTAATATTAAACTGCAGTTTATACAACCAGCACATGCAATAATTGCTTGTATTTCATATGTATCAGCCTATCTACTTATTATATATATTATATAATAAGTGCATAAAAACTGAAATCGCAATATGGACCTGTGCAATTGTTTAAGCTCAAAAGGCTGCAATTGATGTAGAGTATGTCAATAATTTAAGTGTTTAAGGTTTTTTCTTATACACACACACAAACACAGCGCCTGCGTGCACAAACGGAAACACTTATCTGTCGGGATTTATTTTTACGTTTTTTAAAGGTAAAGTGCAGGTTAATTTGTTTTATTTTTACTTTATATTTTGTGTTAATTATTTTTATGTATAAATTTTTTTTGGACTGTAGAACGAATAATTTGAGTTTCCATTATTTCCTATGGGAAAATTAAATTTGGTTTACGAGTGATTTGGAATACGAGCCCGCTTCCTGAACGAATTACTGTATGCTCGTAATCCGAGGTTCCACTGTATATAATACTGAGTTGGTAAATAAATGTTGGCAAAACATGCCTTTAATGTGATCCTTTGTAATTCCATATAGGACTTCATAATATTTTAGCACTGTGGCCTCGCAACTAGAGCCTCTGGGTCTGTGTGCATGGAGTTTGCATGTTCTCCCAATACTCGATAGGTTTCCTCCGGGTACACTGGTTTCCTCCCACAGTCGAAGGACCTGCAGATTGGGCTAATTGGCATTTCCAAATAGCCTTCCGTGTGTGTGCACGTGTGTGTGTGTGTGTGCACGTGTGTGTGTGCATGCGTGACGGATTGGCACCCCATCCTGGGCGTTGCTCAAATCCCTTGCGATAGGCTCCAGGCTGAGTGAGTGAGGTACTGTAAAAGTATTCCTTTGTTAATTTGGTAAAAGGCGATTTACAAATAAAAACTGCCCTGGTTCATCCGGTGAATAAGAGGCAGCCACGAATTACGGCTGTGACGGTTTGTGAATCATGACATCTACAGTATATGAACTGCATTTCTTCATTTTTTTTTTTTTCATAAATAACAAAGAGGGAACGCTGGGGTTTCGAGCGAGATCAGCCGAGCTGGGCTAGAATTGCGTCTTGTCAAGTATATAAACTGAAGAGAGTACTTAACTGATGTGTATTTGTAATGTAGTGCATTTATTCAGGTTTAGACAGAGAATTACTCAATCCATTTAAATTAACAATCCCCTCTATTAAGTGAATAGGAATCCCCTTTTGAAATTAGATTGTAGGCTACTCAAGCTCAACTAATGAATGGCTTAATACACTATACGATAACCAACACGAAGCCTTTAATTTAATCTTCCTGTGCAGTAATTTGGCTCTTGCCTGGTAGACAAACAGCTCGTCCTGATTGATCGTCATTTATTTCCTTTTTTTCTACAGTAAGTGCATGTGACCACTATGAAAAAAAATTATAATAATAATAAAAATTGTAATAGACATGTGAAGCCGTTAATGACTGCTTGCACACCAACTGGGCATTTATTAAATGGTCTTCCATTATGAGATAAGTGTGGTTTACTTCCACAGACAAAAAATACAAAGTTTGAAATGAGCAGAAATATTATTTAAATGCTATTATTATGTCCTACTTTTGGATTTCGGTCCATGCACGCTCGTGCACACACACACACACACATGCACACACATGCACACACAATGCCCCTGGCTTACTCTAACAAGTTCAGAGCAGTTCACATTGACAAGCTGCCCAAGGCTGAGAGGTTAGTGAGATATTTCTCTATGAATCTTTTATCTAATTAAGCATGCAAATGGCCAAAATAAATCCTTTCTCTTAGCTACAAAGAAATAGCAATGAGCAAGACTCAGAGAAGGAATTACATTTTGTATTAAGAGGATTTGAATAGTCTATACAATGAAATATGCAAATGAGTATACATATATAGTTTTTTTTTTTTTGGGGGGGGGGGGGGGCTTGGGGTCCACATGCCAGCACCTCGGCACATCGGGTGACGAATACTTCACACTTCACACCCTGGAGATCTATCCATCATTTCTAGCTTAACCTGCATGTCTTTGGACTGTGGGAGGGATCAGGGAGAACATTGTATGCAAACTACTGTACACACCTGAGGTGGGAATCGAACCCTCGAACCTGGAGGTACATAGTGGATAGTGGTAACCAGTACTTTGTGTTCTTTGTAAGTATGTGTTCTTCATGAAATACAGATTACAATTACAATACCCTCAGCCCTTGGCCTTGTCAGTCACAAGATCGATCAGAAAGCCAGCAGGAATGTTCGATTTCACACAGTGATGGCTTCGTACAATGCATCACGATTTTATACATATACAGTATATATATAGGGCATTTGGGAGCACTGGGGAACTGTGGGTAATCCTCTCCCATGCTCAGTCTCAGTGCGTCACTCGTACTGTATAGTCAACATCCATGTGTGACTACGTGTGTGTGCATGTAAAGCTTTTTTTTTTATTTTGTGTCCAAGTGCAGTGACTGTCCAACGGAGTTTCCTTTATTTCTTATGGGGAAATTCACTTTGATATACGAGCGCTTTAGATTATAAGCACGCTTCCGGAACTAAATATGTTCGCGATCCAAGGTTTAACTGTATGCATATATAAAAGAAATGTAAGTAGGCAGAGCAGCAGATCATAATGACATACGCCATGATAATCTCAAGTGAGCAAGCCAGAACGAGGCACTGCAGTTTCATTTCATTTTGCGACTGGAAGAGCTTACCTGCTTATAACATGTCATATTCCATGTTTTGTTTATCTAAATAAAAAAGGGTTTTATTATAATAACGCGCGAGGCGTATGAAGCTCTGGTAACAATATTATAAACAGTTTTTATGTTGATTTGTTTTTCTATTTCACTTATTTCTAAATTAACCTGCATCCGGATTTATTCTTTCACAACTCATCCATTTTTATGAGCCAGTGCAGACTTTCTGGTAAGAACTAATACGTATGCAATATTTGGCTCATGCTTGCAGCTAGTGGCAGGACTGCTGGCTTTTCATCACCTCCTGCGACTGCAGGTAAACACCCCGTACGTCTATCCAGGTTATTTCTGGGTGTGTGGGTGCTTGTGAACAGGTCAGTTCAATCACTGATCTGGAGGTGTTGGAGATCTAGTGACTAAAGATCATTTGACATAGCCGAGGATCATGGGAATTGCAGTTTGCATCGTCAGGGCCTTTCTTTCTAATTAATCTTCCAATGTGAGACATAAGAATTCCATATAGCAGTTTAATACCAAGCACTACTTTACACTACTTACAGTATATAACCATATTGTTACTTATTTCTGCGCATGCAGTCTGGTGCAAGACCTCCGGCCACCATCTAGGTTCAATAAACTCCTGTTTTCTATTATTAGAGAAAGGAAGTCAATTGAATGACCTGAATTCTCTGGCTCAAAGGAATGATGTTATCTACCTGGCACAGTTTTGCATAGCTTCACTGAAAACAGAAAATGCTAGAACTTTTTGTTAATGAATACCCCTGGCCCTGGAAGCGTTCCTCACTGCATATTAACATATTTCACATATTATCCATCTATACAATTCTTTCATTTGCAATCGGCCCTTCTACGAATCATGCATCCATCTCTGCTGGGATCTACTGGATATGATCAATATTTCATTTACACTTTCACCAAGCAACACCAGGACACACACACATATGACATACACACCACCGCCAATGTTCCCTCAGGTGCAGGAAACACCATGCTGTGTTCTTCCATTCATGTCTAGATTCACTTGCATACAGTTTTTTTTTTATTTTATATATATATAATCCCAGAGCTGAATCTCATTAAACTGTGTCAAGGGTTCCAGGCACAAATGTGAGAATATGCAGCTTATCATCCTACGTGGACTGAATCTCGTCTGGCAGGAGTGTTGGAAATCAATTGCACATTTGGATGGCAAGTAGACCTCTCCGTAGTGCTCTCCGGTATCCAGATCAATACATGAAACAGATAATCATTTGGCCATGTTTAGCCATCTTATCCGGGAAGCTGTGCTTATCGTTTTTCATGTGGGCTTGCTGTGGTGTAAGGGCTCGGTAAAAAGGCTGGGAATAATAATAAGATGCTGTTGCTGCTCCTGCATGGTAATGCATGTACCATCATTTGTCCCATGCTCCCTCTGTAGGTTAAAGAAGGAAGTGCAATAAATCTGGCAGGGATCAGCATTGTATGAGTGTGATAGAGTAGGTGTGTTTGTTTAAGATATTTAAAAACAGTTTATTCATGAGAATTTCAAACATAATCTCAATTCTAGATGAGATAAGATGCTAAATGAAACTTGGATACGTGCATCAGACAATCTGTTTCACAAACTAACTGTTTGCAGAGATTTTATTATACAGTAACTCGATTATAGAGAGAAAACCTGATGTGGCAGGTTGCAAAGCCATGGCGAACACCATTTCACCAACAACCTGCTTTCTTTAATGAATGGCATTGAAAAACCTACTGCTTAATCACAGTGAGAAAGAGCAAACGAGAAAACAGTGAGCAGCTTATGCAATCCCACACCGGATTAAATAATACGCAAGCCGCTTCATTTTTGCAGAAAAGATAAAAGAGCGGTAAACACTCCCTTCTCTTTCGATTGAAATGTCAAGCTGTTCCTTGTCTGTCTCAGCCAGACCTAGGTAAAGAAGATTAATATATGTTTGATCCTACAGAGTGTTTGGTTTAACCCCTCCTATGGTGCTGCAATGCCTGTGGCCCTTGATGGAAAAGAAAAAGAAAACACATCCACACACTGCTCCTTCTCTCCTTCCTGGCAATGCCTGAGCTTTTGGCCATGCCTTACCACCTAGACGTTTCACCCTGAGTGAAAGGCATACAGAAAGGCCCTCATCTATATACGCTCGAAAATAAATAGAGGCAGAAAAGAAAATCTGAAAGCTAAGCCAGAGGCTCTCCTTATGTTGAGAGCAACCCTCAAGGCAAGGAGAATTACTCCTCAGAGGAGAGTTCTCGATTCAGGCTGAGGATGCCTTAGTGGTTGAAACCAAATCCGTCTTAATAAGATGCTGGGCAAAAAAGAAAAATGCCCCTAGAACACTCACACGCCAGTCATGAAAACTGATTAGTCAAGCTTTGGTTGTTAGCAACATAAACGCATCCTGTCACATCACGGTCCAAATTACAATTAGCAAATCATGTCTAATTAAACTCTGTATGAACTGTAGCTGGCTGACCCTTGACTGCTCCTAGGAGCATACCTTTGCCATCTTGCGAGGGTAGTGAGATGGAAATGCCCATATACGTAGATAACCGTCACTAAGATCTCAACAGATAAAAATTAACAAATCACGAAAAAACATTTTTATAATAATCTGATTTTTAACAATTGTAACAATTCTTAGCAACTTCAGCAGGACAACACAGCAACATGGACTAGCAGCAAACATGCCAAAACTTCAATTAGCTCCTGAAGACAAAACTAATAACACACACACACACACATTATGTACATGCATTACATGTGTATATAAACTAGAGCAACAGCACTTGACCCTTTTCAAGTAGTAATCGGATTGAAATCTAAACAAGTGCACTGCTTAGGATGCCCTGATTTGTTTCATCAAGGGTCGAGACCTAAGATCAGCGGTCAAGAACTGCACTTCAGGAGACCATCCTTCCTGGTGAGGAATGGACAGATGGCCTGAGATAGGTAAGATCTCCAACCTTGACTTCACAACAAGATATTTCCGACCAATAAACACTGCTTAGGATTTGAATTCAGGAGGGTGTGGAGAGGTGGTTAACCCCATTATAGGAGATGTATCACCGTGTAGAGCTGATTTGCAGATTAATTTATGAAACAAATGGTAGATGTATAATTAATTAAAGATCTTGATCTATATCTCTGCCTAGATCTATATCTATAGGCTGCTAGCAAACATCAAGCAGGTTCCTAGAGACAGAGCTCATACAGTATATATCAAATGCATTTTTATCTGATCCAGCTAATCATGCAGACTGATTATCTGGAGCAGGTGGGCTGGAAGAGGCTTGCTGATCGCATGCATGTTTAGAAGAAGCGTGCATACCCAAACTGCACTCCTGTCTCTGGTCTGCGCGTTTCCCTTCAGCTCGCAATGATGGCAGGTAGAGAAAGAGAAAGAGAGAGAGAGAGAGAGAGAGAGAGAGAGATAGATAGATCTTGTCCCACTCCTGGTTTAAGTAGGCTAGTTTCACGGGATAAACTGCTGTCTTCTTCAGCAGAAAAAGGGTGAGCTGAAGAAAAGGTGTAATCCGGTCATGATCAAGATCATGATCATGGCATGATCTGGTTCCTGGTGATTGCGCAACAATTAGAACGAGCCGATGTTGCGCGCTTTAATGATGCGCGGCTTACTTTTTAATATTTACCGATAAGTTTTAGCGCAGATTTCCCATTGCACTGCGTTGTTGTCTACTTGGTTAGTGCTTTAAATAGATAAAGTCAGACGCGCGCGTTTGTGGCACGAGGAGGACAGATCCGCACGAGCGCAGGCGGATAACAAATCCACAGGGAGCAGCATGACTCTCCGCGCTTTATCCACCGTTCAGAGTGCCGCCTCCCGCTGAGGAAAAGCCGTGTGACCTCGTGCTGCTCAGTCCTCGGTGTCACCGCGGAGAGAAGAAGAAGAAGAAGAAGAAGAGGAGGATCCGGCGGTCCTGCAGAGTCTACAGAGGGGAGGAAAAAAACCCGATCGCACTGTCCGTCTGCGCTCGAGCTCCACACACACGCGCGCGCGCACACAGACCCGAGAGCGCGAAAGCAACTCTGTCTTTTCAAAGCGTTCCATCCGAGCCGGAGATAACGCCCCGCCCACTGCGCGGTGATTGGTCGAACAAGCATGATGGGCGGGGTGATACAGAGAGAATTAGAGAAAGAGAGAGAGAGAGAGAGAGAGAGCGCGCGCAGAGTTTTTAGACCTGAAGGGGGGTGGGGGAGGGGGGTGCGGGCGGGGGTGAAAGCTGCCTAATGAAAGTGAGAAATCGTTTTCTCCCAGACGTTTTAGTCAATTTTTTTTTTTTTTTTTTTTTTTTGTGAGCTGCACATTTCTTTGTGACTCCTGGCAAATCTGAGTGCATAATGAAAATCTCCTAATAATCCTATTTTACTTTTAACTAGCCTTTTGCACCTCCAGGGCCCGGGTTTGATTCCCTCCTCGTGGTCTGTGTTCATGGAGTTCGCATGTTCTCCCATGCTTGGTCAGTTTCATCCCACAGTCCAAAGACTAATTAGGTCTTTCCATATTGCCTGTAGTGTGTATGTGTACATACACCGTATATGTTTTTAGCCAAACCTGTCAATTACTGAATTGAGGTGTTTCAATCAGGCCCCTTATCCCCAGTGAAGGGCGATCTTAATGCTTCAGCATACCAAGACAATGCTATGATTCCAACTTTGTTGCAACAGTTTGGGGAAGGCCCTTTTCTATTCCAACATGACCGTGCCCCACTGCACAAAGCAAGGACTATAAAGACGTGGTTTGAAGAGTTCGGTGTAAAAGAATGTGACTGGTCCGCACGGAGCCCTGACCTCAACCGCATCGAGCACCTTTGGAATGAACTGGAACAGAGATTGCGATCTAGACCTTCTCGTCCAACATCAGTGCCTGACCTCATAGATGGTTTACGGAATGAATGTACACGAATTACCACAGAAACTCTCGAAAATCTTGTGGACAGCCTTCCAAGAAGAGTGGAAGCTGTTACAGCTGCAAAAGGAGGACCAACTCCATATTAAAATATATGTATTTGGATACAATGTCATTGCAGGTTGAGGCAAATACTTTTGTAGGAGTATTGTAGGAGGCATTTATCAGGTTAACGATGTGTTTCCCCATTGTATTGGTTAAATTTTTTAAATAGTATTCACTAATATTTTAATAAAATGAAATATGACATGGCGTTACGGTGGTGTAGTGGTTAGCACTGTCGCCTTGCACCTCCAGGGTCTGGGGTTCGATTCCCGGCCAGGCTCGATTCCCGTCTCTGTGTGCATGGAGTTTGCATGTTCTCCCCGTGCTTGGTGCGTTTCCTCCGGGTACTCCGGTTTCCTCCCACAGTCCAAAGATATGCAGGTTAGGCTAATTGGCGTTCCCAGATTGCCCGTAGTGTGTACGAGTGTGTGTACAGTATGTGTGTATGCCCTGCGATGGATTGGCACCCTGTCCAGGCTGTTCCCTGCCTCGTGCCCTAAGCCTCCTGGGATAGACTCCAGGTCCTGGCGACCCTGAATACAGGATAAAGCGGGAAAATCATGTTAAAACATTCATTCTTAGTTATCTGGTTTAATCAAGGTAAGAACACAGCACTACTAAAGTTTGACTGTATAAACTCAACTAACAACACGCACCGAAATTTCTTTATTCACACCCTGTACCGAATGGCAGAAATTTTAATGTGCATAGTGTTGCATCCCTAATGATCAGTAATTAGTAGTTGAGAACATGGGTTTGTGCGGGCACAAATTAGTCACTAGATTTAAAACTAAATGAGTCTAAAAGTCAACAAATCTGTAAGTGAAGCATTTGTTAGACAAGCCTAAGGTTCCCCCTTTAACTAAACTCTATGTTTTAAGATTTTATTCAGTTATTATTTTAATCATACTTGTCTAAATAAGGTTGATAATTGTTGCGTGTTGTGTGTGTTTATTGCATGTAAGCAATTAAAATGAGCCTCACCACAGGAATGTTCTGGCATACTGTGCAAATGATAAATATGCCTGACTTAACTCGAGCTCTTTTCCATTCTTTTCTTCTAATTAGGAGCAGTCACTATCAAATGCATCGGTATTGTAGGGGCAATTCCCAAGGGCAAGAATGTTGACACATTTCCCTCTACTGAGAAAATAACAAACCACCTTTTTACCGGTAACATTTTACCATAGAAGAATAAGTAAATTAAGGTTTTTCCAGGAACAGCTTGTCCTGCAGATTATCTTGCTTTTTAGAAGGGGGAACAATTTAAAGTTACCTCTCCGTATAAACATACAAGTATCAAACTTTATGCGTGATGGTGTAAGGATGCTTGCAAATAGTAAGTAACATCAACTGATTTTATTATTCCAGTGTCCAAAAGCTGATAAAAAATTCACTGATCCTAAAACATTCACTGTTGAAATGTAATGCGTTTTCATCTTGCATCATCAACTTATCTGCTGTTTCAACTTTTGGAATTCAACAACTGCCCTTAGGCTTTCATTAAAAAGCAAGTTGCAAGTGCTTGGGTTTTCTTTTTTCTTTTTTCTTTCAGTACAGGGAACGTGTTGAAATTGTTGTTCCTTGTAATCGCACAGATGCTACAGACTTGCTAAATAGAGATTCATGTTGAAAGTCTTTGCAGTATCCCATTTAAAAATGCATCTGTGCCTTATTCAAAGGCTTTCTGTGAAAAGATTTGAGCATTTGGACAGAATATAAGGGCTGCATTTGTTTTTGTCTCTTAAAATAAACAACTTAATATTTTACCCACTTTACATCTTCAATCTCTAAAGTCTTCAGTTTTATATTTGACTTTAGTGATACATTTTAAAAGTTGTTAAAGTGGAGTGAGTATTCTGTGAATACATAATGTTCAAGAGTGAGACATTTTCCATTGTATTATATTTAATCAAAAAAAAAATTCTTTTTGTCTTCTTTTAGTTCAAAGTTAACCTACAAGTCTTCACATTGACATTTTTGTTTAACTTTGATCTACTCTGACTTTGTTTTGGAATGCGTTTTTTTATTTCAAATGACACGAGGATTTTCCATCAGCTGCTCATACTGTAGTATTCGAAGTCGATTGAAATGGAAAAATGGCATATTATTTCACTCATCTGTTATTGCGTGAGCTTTATTGCACTTTCAGCAGCTGAGGCTTAATGGTTCACACTAAAGTAATCAGAGGCAGAGACAGAAATCCAAAGGAAGTTTATAATGTACTAATATATGAAGTTTATGATGTACGCTGATAGCATACATTTTCAGTTCAAATATGGTTCACATTCTCGATGATTTCTTAGGGACACTGCACCAAGCTGAAAATTGCAGTAAAAAAAATTTTTTTAGGATTAAATTAGGATTAAAAAACAAGTTTTATTACATCATAAAATGTGAGAGCCTTTTAGGTTATATGAAAAGGCCGGTTCAGGCCATGCAAATTACAGGAGGGAAACTGAGCATATTCCATGTCCAGTGTTATGACATTAATACATGTTATGAATTTGTAAGCACTACATATATATTTAGGTCCATAGGTGTTTGGACAGTGACATGATTTTTGTAATAATGCCTTTTAATTCCGTTCATATTCACAGTCTCAAATAATTATTGGACAAACCAACAAAATTACATGAATCATTTTTTGCAGTCAATACTGTCTAAACCCTGGAACCCAATGTCAATTCCAAATGCCGAGTTTCCTCCCCAGAGCTGCTTTGCTCATCATTTAATGCATCTGCCTTCAGCTTGTTTTTTAACGTCAGTTTTGTCTTCAGTAAATGAGCAGCATGCTCAATTGGGTTTATGTCAGGTGACTGACTTAGCCCTTCAAAAACATTCAATTTCTTTGCCATGTTTTGGGTCATTATGCATCTGTCCTGCGAAGAGTCTTCTTAGCAGTTTTGCAGCATTATTGTGAACGAGAAAGCAGAGCTCTATATACTTTATTTCATATTCATTCTGCTTCTTCTATCAGCAGCCACTTTATCAATAAACACCGGTGAGCCAGGCCTATTGGCAGCCACACATGCTCGAACCATAACACTGCCTCCATGAAGTTTGATAACATGGTACGCTTTGCTTTGCATTGTAATCCCTTCCAGTCCTTCTCCATCCTGTTTTCTTCCAATTATTCTGATACATATTTCGAATTGTATCAGAATGTTATTTTGGTTGAATCTGCCTAAATCATTTCCAGAGCTGGGCAGGCTTTTTTTTTTTAGACATTTTCCAGCAAAGTCTCATCTGGTCTTTCATTCATAACGGTGTCTCTTGATTGTAGACTTTGACAATGGTACACAAATCTCCTCCAGCATGATACACAAATCTCCTTCTTAACTTGGCTAGATTGTGAATGTGTATTCTTAACAAAGGACAGACTTCTGCAGTCCTGCCTCTTCCAAGCCTTTTGGTGCTGCTGAACTTGTCAGAGCCTTCCTACTTTTTGTTGGAATGTACAAAAATTGTTGATTTGGCCACCCCTGCTATCTCTCTGATACAGTAGGTCTGGTCTTTTTTTTATTTCAGCCTAATAGTGGCCTCCTCTACTCCTCACTCCTCCAACATTGGACTGGTTACAACTCTTTGGACTGCATATTGAGAATTTCCATAAATAACTGAAAACCAAATCCAACAAAACGCTAATCCAACAAATCCACTCCAGTCCCTTTATGTCATTAATTTGTTATAAAATAACAAGGAACCAGGCCATGGAAAAGCTTATCATTCAGTTGTTCAATTACTTTTGAGTTTACGTTTAGAAAGGCTATGAAAAAAAATGTCTGTAATTCCTAAATGTAATGTTTTTGTTAAACCCACTGAATTGAAGATAAAGTCCACACTTTAATCACATTTTGCTTGCTTCATTTCTAATCAATTGTGCTGGCGAACAGGCAAAATTATGAAATTTGTGTGTCTGTGCAAATACTTGTAAATTCAACTGGAATTATTATTCACTATATAATATAAATATAGTCTTTAAAAAAGAAAAATTTTGTTGACAAATTTATTTAGAAATGTGACACAAATCCTTTGGTCTTTTAATATTATGTGTTTTGGACACCTCAGCAGTGGTGAAATGTATTCTAATACAAGGACCAGGTTAAAAAGTCATAATTGTGGGACATCAACAGACTAATAGCAATTAAATAACATAACTAACACATGGTCATGCAACTCTGGGATATTTAATATAGCCTAAAGGGATATAGGTACTGTAGTCTCATATCTTATAATATTGCAACATCTGGAGTGTTCTACAAACATACATAAGGTCCATAGACAAATTACTTAAAAGCACGCCATTTGAAAATAAACGTGTTCATAAATATATGCAGCTACAATTCACTATAGTGTCACTATAGAAATAAATGCAACTATGTAACGATTCAATATGTTATTTAGCAAAATAGGTTTTTCCATTGCAGCAAAAGAGCATGATCAGCAACTAGATATATACAGTTAATATAAACAGTACCTAAAAGTGCAGGAAGAAACATGAAGGGAATTGTAAAGACTACCTTCCAAACAAAAGAAGAAATTTACAGTATACACACATTGGGATAACAATAGCATACATCTGTACAACCTACACACAGATCAAAACAAGGATTTGTTTTGATCTGCTCAGACAAGCTCAGCTTGTTAAAAAAAAAAAAAAACAAGTGTTTGCATCATATTTTTGAAATAGGATTATTATTATTGTTGTTGTTGTTATTATTATTAATATTATTATTTGGGCATTGGTGTCTCATTGGTAGGTTTCTCCCCCGACCTGCCATGCGGAAGGCCCTGAATCGATTCCCACCCAGTGCCCAAGCCCAGGTTAAATAGCAGGGTTGGGTCAGGAAGGGCTTCAAGTGTAAAATCTGTGGCCAAGTTGTGTGGGGATTGGATGGTCCACTGTGGCGACCCTTCTATGGAAACAGCTGAATGACTAACATTCATTCATTCATTCATTTTCTATACCGCTTTATCCTATATATTCAGGGTCGCGGGGGACCTGGAGCCTATCCCA
>JAQQZT010000001.1:26919959-26931089 GCA_030068275.1 Clarias platycephalus
CGGGAATCGAGCCTGGCCGGGGAATCAAACCCGGACCCTGGAGGTGCAAGGCGACAGTGCTAACCACTACACCACCGTGCCGCCATAAGACTAACATTATTATTATTATTATTATTATTATTATTTTCAGGTTTGAACAATACAATTTGAACAGAGCAGCAAAACACTCAGAATTTTTACTCATCATTCTCTGACACAAGGTTGTCTATAACAAAATGTTTAATTTGAAAACCCTTATACAACATTATTTTGGAAGTTTTAAACTTACAGTACATGTTTTAGATAATTTACCCACTATAGCAGCCACATTTTAGAGCAAAAGTGGACGCATCATGACAAGCCAATCACATTTCTTCTTTCTGTCACATGCGACTGACAATGCATTGTAACCTGAAATGGTTGTATTGCTTATAATGCCTATAAAGGTTTCTCTTGATCTTTAACAGTCTTTGTAAATCTAAATGGCTTTATGTTCCCAACTAATAATTTTTAATCTAATTTGCTGTTAATGACTTAACCACAAACCCAGCCACATGATGACATACCCATTGTGACAACGCTGTGGGAGGGGAAGTTATAGCTTTTTTGCTAAATTCCACAAAAATTTACACTGATATAATAAAAATTTATTTTGACATAATGTTTTGCCATTTGTGTTTTTAACATGCTTTGAAATGCAAAACATTGTGAAAATATTGTCTATTAAAAAGAACATTGTTTTTCTCAAAACTGGAGTTGTCTCATTTTGCTGTCAAACTGTTTATTTGTTTCCTGTAAATGATATTATTGTTATTAGAAATTCTGAATAGTGAATTTTTTTAGACATTATAACTTGTCCTTTTTTTATCAGCAAAGGACCAGTGTGACTGCTCAATTCTGATCCATCCAAGCCAGAGCCACACCTGAGTAACAACTCAAGGCCAATAGAAACTAAATTAGGCAATTTCTTCATTCTAATTTTATTAAATGGCTATTTGTGTTGGGAAACAGCCGTGTTCATGTTAACTGTAGTAATATGTGTGAAACGCAGCTGAATGAGCTCCTTTTGTCTTAATTGGAGCATTTACAGTGCATCTCTTCTCCCTGGACATAATATTAAAATCAGATCACATTCTGTCTGTGCCATAGGCATTGTAATTTTTGTAGACTGGTCTCATGCATATTTTTGTTCCTATACACAATGTAAGTGCCATTGGCACCATTTGGTCCAAACAGTGTGATATAAATGTTAGAATGTATTTAACGAAATGGTATGCAGCTTTAAATGTAATTTATTATAGTGTCTTGGACTTAATGGTGAGAGTAATTTTTACTGGAAAAGATAGTCATACAATATTGAATTTCTTCATCTTAGTGATATATTAAATATTCAGTTATTCATATTTAGTTCTAAAGATGAAAACATTTAACAAAGAAAGTGGCTCTACTGTAGGTTCTACATTTATCATTTTACTAGTAAGTAAAATAAGGCAAAATGTAGGGACAGTTGTAGGGTTCTGTGTTTTCCATGTTCTACTTGCAGTAGGTTCTACTTAGAGTTCTTCTGCAATTAACTTTCATCTCATCCCGGCATGGGCTCCAGACCCACCATGACCATAAACTGTGTAAAGTTGTTTACAGAAAGCAAAGTGAATATGTGAAAGAAAGAAAAAATCATTTCTATTAAGTAGTTGAACAGAAATTCTCACCAAATATTTCTCAATGAACGTAAAAATCTGTAATTCTGCACTCTTAAAGATCAAATATTTAGCAAAATTCACTTTTTGATCATTTTTGGGCCTTCACATGGCAAATATAAAGACATTATGTATAGATTCCTACAAATACAGGTATGAGAAGATAAAAAATGCTCCCTCACTTTTTTTCTGGGATGAAAACTGTACTTGAAGATACAAGTCACAGAGTTTGTTTTGAGTGGCATTTTAGCTAAAAAAAATTTTTTTTAAAAAGAACAGACACATATGATATGATATTTAATGAAGAATGTGAAATAAGAATATAATTTTAAAAAAAAGGTAAATAGAATATAAAAAGAAAATAGAGTATTTAAATGAAGAATATAAAATATGACATAAGAATATAATAAAAATTATGCAAATATTGAAAATATAGAAGACTTTTAGCTGTAAAAATTTACAATATGTAAATTGTAATAAAAGTAATAAATAGAATTAAAATGGAATTGAAATAGAAAAAACAAAGTCCAGTCACAACAGGGACAATGTGCAAGTTGTGCAAAATGTAGACCATGTGCAAATGTCTTTAAATGTGCGATGTGCAATGTGATGAGTGGTGTATGAGTAGGAAGAGTGTTATTGTCTGAAAAAACAAAGAAAGCAGATCAGAGTGTTCAGTCCTATGTGGTGTTATGATTGCGAGTCCATATAGCCTGCGGGAAGATGTGCTTTCCTGACCGCAACAGAAGGAACAGTCCGTTTTTGGGGTGGCTGAGGTCCTTCACGATCTTCTTGGCCTTGGTCCAGCACCGCTTGCTGTAGGCTGAGTGCAGGTCAGGAAGCTTGATGCGGATGATGCACTCGGCTGATCGCACCACCCTCTGTAGAGCTTATCTGTTCTGCATGGTGCCGGTCCTGAGCCAGGTAAAGTGAATAACACTGATTATACCCCAGTAAACTGGTTACAGGTTCATGAGAACCCAACATCCCCCACATCTATGCTCATGGGGACCAACGGCCAGCCCATCTCGTCCGATCCCACGAAAAAGCCAACATAGCATAAGTTGTTAAAAAAAAAAAAAGGTTTAATGTAAAGGCTGCTTATAGTATATACTACTTTACATGTTAACTTATTGGCTACTATCAAATACAACTTAATGTGATTAATTACTCCTTGGTCCAGTCTTGCAATTAAACCACACTTTATTATAAATACATGGAATAAATATTCCCAGTGCAAAAATGTTTAAAAGTGGTTCAAACTATGTCTTGTTTTATAAATCTTTGCAAAGTTTTTTTTGTAAAATAAAGCATGTAGCTCATTCAGGCAAATACACACACAGAGTCGGATAGACTACAACAGTAGAAAACCACATCGACTTCCACTCCTGTCAGCCATGAACATGAATCTGAGGCTACAGTGGGCACAGATTTACTGAAACTGAGTAGCTGAAAATTGGGGAAAAAAAATCTTTTTCATGCCCAGTTTGTGAACATTCCCAGAAACTCTTGTATTATTCATAGGAGTAAATGTACCGCATGTTTTTTGTTTTGTTTTGTTGCTACAGTAGTACAGTATACTATGCAGTATACTCAGATATGCATTGACCACTTCACTGTTAATCAACATTTAAAGGTCACATATTGTATTCCCCCTTTATAGAGTTCCGTTTAGGTGTAAAGAGTGGTTATTTGAGATAAGACTGCATTGCTTTTAGCGCAAACTGCTCAGGTCAATCTCCTCTGACCTCTCACTTGAAGTCATTTCTGCCTGCTGTGCAACTGCACACTCGATATATTCCTGGTTTTTCACATCCTTTTGTATAAAGTCTTGTCCAATAATCCGATGAGACTATCAGTTTCTAAAATATTCAGAGAAATGTATCTGGCCTTCTCCCTGAAGCCGTTGCTAATTGAATGCACGGCTGTTTCCACATGACTGGCTGCATGGATAAATGCATAAATGTGGAGGTGTAACGGTGTCTCAAATAAAGTGGACAGTGTGGGTAATAAGGAGCACCTGCATTAACATTAAATCCCTTTTATTCGGATGGTCTTTCCTCCTTCAGCGGAAATGTAGTCGGGCTAGTTTGGCTTCAGATAAAATAACTGAAACACGCCAGCCTGCTGAGTTCCCCTCTCCTTCATGTTTTCAGCCCCAAAGTCATGGCTGTGAATCAAAGGCAATTAAGGTGTATAAATATGTAAATACGTGCAGGACATCTCAGCAGAAGCCAGGTAATGACATTTTCCCGGCCCTCATTTGGCAAATTCCCAAGTCGGCCCCTAAATTAGAAACCTTAATGACGACCAATAAGCTACAGATGGTCAAAGTCCGGACGCCGCCGCTCTCCGGGTCTCCTTCTGCTGCTCCCTTTCTCACTATTACATGCCAGAGATACATCACCTCACCAGCTGCACGAGGCTCCAGGGACTCATTGTGGACTGAAGTAGAAGGTCAAGGTGTGGTGATGTTTGCGAGTGAGATCATGGCACCCCGTGTGTTTTAGGACTGCGGCTATTGAGATGGTCCAGGTGATTCATCTTGGGGAGGTAGGTACAGGTGGCAAATGCACCCCATGGCTATTTATCTTCTAAAGCTGCCATGGAAGGTGCAATCTCTGCAGACCGAGCTGGCAGCTGTCCCCAGTCCTCTACTTCTTCTTTTATTTCCCTTTCCCATACAGTATATTTAGGCAGGTCGAGCAGAGTTTCATTTCCATGACTGAAAGCTAAATCGTGTTCTTACACAAATCATAATCCATAATAGTGCAAGAATAAAAAAAAAAAAAAAAAGGCATTATGCAACAAGATTATCTCATACAAAATGGATGTAATGTGAATATATTAATAAGGTATTAAGAAGTAAGCCCATAAAGATATAGCTTTTAAAGATAAATCTATGTTAATAATACAAACATAATTTTCGCATGAATCATAGTGTGCGCATTATGTTTGTGCCAAATTTTGTGGAAGCTGTTTTCCCATTATCATCACATTACAAATGGCAAAATGTCTTTTATTAGGTTGTGTCAGAATCTTGAAGTACACATATATCAGCTGCTGGCCTTGCAAGCTTTGCATCATTGGTAAAGGAGCCCGTGTTATTATTCCTGACAGGTCTTTACAGGCTCCTTTGCAATTATAAATTTGCACATGCTGGAACCTATTTTGACTATAAAGGCAAAGTATAATGAGGTAGGATTATTTTGTAGACCATTTAATCTACAAAGGATCTCTGAAGGATTCTTCATTTTGCCAAAATAACTATAAAAGGTTGTATAGTATGTAGAAGCATAAACTAATGACTTTGTTTACCAAAAAGTAAAGTTTTCTATATGTTAGAAACATTTACTACGTATGTAACAACTGAACATGAAAACGTGAATAAAAGTATATTTTATAAGATTATGATGATTATGATTATGATTATTATGATTATTATGATTATTATTATTTGTCTATCCTCATTTTTTATCATTGGTTATTTCAGGAGTGCAGGGTTTTCATTAACAAATGCAAAGGGGACAAGTAAGGAAATACAAATACATTGTAGCTGTACTTTATTTAGGCCTTTACTTAGTATTTTCTGTATGTGATTTTTTTTTATTTTTATTTTTTACTTCTACTCATTACGTACATTTTAAATACTTTTTACTTGAGTTTCTAATCTAAACATAAGTGTTAACAGTGTCACGCACACCATAGCATGATCTATGCTACATCAGGTTGGAAGAACAGGAACAAAACAATTCCACCAATCCTTGTTTATGGAAATGACTGGCAGGCCATTATGAAATGGCAAGTTGATTAGAGCACCGAAGTGATTGACAGTTACTCCATCCCCCAAACAACCCCCCACCCCTCCATATTCCCTGGGCTGTGCATGCATCTGTCCCAGTTTTCAAGCATCCCAAACAGGCACACTAGTTATGGTAAGATTAGAAGACTACATTCAGTTCCACATTATAAAGTCTGCTTCCTACCCCCTGCTCCATATACAGGGAATGTCGGTTAAGGAAACCATTTTTTTTAAAAAAATAAATAAATAAATAAATAAATAAATAATGTCTTGGTTTAAAAAAGTAATATGTTGTTTGTCGGAGGTTGTATTTTCCCAATACTGAGACCTGCTATGATCCGATGAGTTTTATTATTCTTTGACACAAAAACACAGAATTGAAAGTGTTAACTTTTGAACATGACTGTATTTTGTATTGTTGGAAATACAATATGAAAAACCCCTATTTTTACTGAAAATAACTCAACAGTTTTCTCTTACTATCCAGTCATTATCTGTAAATTATTAAACCAATTGTTAAGTATCATTTCAATAGTGATTTATTTAACAGAAAAAAATACTACATTATTTATACATTGTTTTTTCTGCTTTGTTAAAGTACATACACATTTATGTAAAATGTCAGTAAATAACTGTAGTTAAATCTGTCACTGATTATAAAAATGACTTTGTCCATATTTATTGTCAATATGTAGTTAGACGGTCAGATGCCATACTGTAGGTGAAGCGCTGTCTTCAGGTCAATCCATACTGTCTTTGCTTCCATGAAGAAACTTTCTTTCGGCTTCTTCCATCAAGGAATCGTCACGGCAGACCATCCAATCTTGCCACAGGTTTTTACGCCAAATGCCCTTCCTGACATAATCCTCACATTTTTCTATCAGGGCTTGGAAACGGCACTGCATGCAGTGGCTGGGTAGTATGAGGGGTGACCAATGGCAGGGCTCAAACCTAAATCCGCAGATAACCAAATCAACAACCCTAGAGCCTCAGCCACCTGTGCCACGCTTTTACACTGCCTCGTATTAGAGTGTGCTGTACCTCTGTGGTCAACACATTGTGCATCTGGCTGGCATCGACCTTGGCAGAACAACAAGGAGATGGGGTCAGTCCTTTACAACGGACTGACTCTATACAGCTATATAGTTATACCTACAGTATATAGTTATATAAAAGTCTGAAGACACATGTTGAACCTGGTGAGGAAATGTGTCGAAGTTGGCCAGTGAGCCTGGTTATGGGCTGAGGCTTACAGATTTTGTAACACTGCAGCACACTCATGGGGAAAATGTCACTGTCATGTGTGCCCTCCTGGCAGTGACGGGGAAATAATAATAAAAAATAATAATAAAGCAACATTATGCAGCAATTTGACACTTAACTACTTTTGGAAAGATTTAATATAATGGTATAGGGTTATGTGGAGGACAGATAAACACGCTTGTCATTCCCACTGGCCGCCCAAGCTTCGCGCTGTATAGTGTATAGTAATGTAGTTCTGTGTTCCCTGGGACAGAGCACCTCATGAGAATGTAAGAAAAGCTTTCAGAGCACCAGATTGCTAACTATTAAGCCAAAGGATGTCACTTATTGTGTTGGCATGCTTTCATCAGTGCCAGCTGGACTGTTGTTGGTGTTTGCAAGGTATTTAAAAGTTGGTTAACCAGTTAGTTTGCCAGTTTTTGCCAGACCAAAACTGAACAGTGGTGCTTTAAAATACAGTACAAGAAGGTCATTCTTTTCTTTTTTTTTTTTTTTTATAGGCCTGCATACACACATCTGTATGGATACATTTATTTGCAATGCAGGTGTTTCGGAACAGTGGCTAACAGTGTAGGATATTTCTGTTGGTTGTTCATGTCCTCATTTTGGTTATAGCAATTTTTCTTTTTTTTTTGTTCATGCAATTGTCATGCATTGTATGTAGGGTCTCTGGTGCTATTTTCGTGCCAAAAGCCATGCTCATGCTTTTACTTTCACATCCAATCACAAGCTGGCGGAGGTTACATTCCTAAGACCCGCTTCCGACTGTCTCCTACGAGTGAGAGTTTGATTTAAGTTTTTGCACAGGTTTTTCGGCATACAAATAACACCATATAAACCAGCCAGTGAGCAAGAGGTGTGCTTCGACTGTTTCGCACGCTCAGGAATTGTCTGCAGCGAGTAAATAGTATACTTCGAAAAATTCACAAGAATGAAGATATGCTGCTGAGTTGGCTACAGGTTATGGAGACAGTGAATTGAGTCAGGTATTGTCACAGGAAGCAGTGACAGTAAAAGGTGTTTATTAATATTGTATTCTTATTGCTGCTATAGTTGTTTTTTCTTCTGCATCCGTCTATCACAAGTGCGGATTATCAGGTAACTTAGTGTTTCTCAGTCATTTCACAGATGAGCAGCTGCAGTGGGATTTGCTTAAACCTTTAACGTTAAAGGTAACAAATGAAGAGGAAGGGTTAGCTGGCTCATTAAGAGCATCTGTATTTCGAAAGTCTAATGTGTAAGACAATTACAATGTAGGAAGAGAGAGAGAGAGAGAGAGAGAGAGAGAGAGAGAGAGAGAGAGAGAGAGAGATGATGCTCTAAAAACTGGAATCTTAGTATTTGTGTCTAATCCTTGTTAGCCTGATATGATCATACATGACTGATTTCACATTAACAGCCGGTTTTGCTATCCACAAATATAGTGTGAACCTTTAACCAGCTCAATCTGTTTAGTGAATAAATCTGAGTTAGAATAAATTAATATTCATGTAAATGTACGCAGAGATATGATAAATACATTCACTGACACGTCTTATTCTAATTTCGATCCAGAGATATATTTATCAAGGCTGGGTGCGGATTGTCAGCATGAAAAGTAGGTGAAAACAAACACCACAGGTTGCTTCTCAGAGGATATTCATTTATTCATCCATCCATCTTTTTCTGAATATCCTGTACAGGGTTGTGGGAGGCGGAGGAGATGTTGGGCGAAAGGTAGATTGCAGGGCACGCACACACGCACATATGATGGTCAATTTGGAAAAGCCAATTTCTATGTTTTTGGACTGTGGGAAAGAAACCGCAGTACCCTGAGCAAAACCCACCAAGCATGGGGAGAACATGCAAACTCCATGCACACAGACCTTTAAGGCAGGAATTAAACCCTCAACCCACTATGGCGACGTTCAAATGTACTGTATATGCAAGTTAGTAATTAACAAGAACCATGTTTATCATTCCAAGGTAATGGATTTGAGATGTAAGATGATAATATTATGATAGGATAAGATGATGACACCATGTGTGTAACTGTGACACTATGAAAACCCAGGAGTGACAAGATACCACCAGATGGTGGGATATCAAATTATACCCAAGGACAAGTATGTAAACACAGGCAAGACATTTCAAAACATGATAATGTATTTAAGTTGTAATTACTCATTTATTTCATGAATTCAAATATGATTTTTCTTACTTTCCTATGCAAATATTTTAAAATGTAGAATCTGCACATTTCACAGCTTCAGAAAATAGGCTTGGATTCCGGTAACGTGTCAGTAATGGATGATAAAACTAACACGCTGGTGGTCGTCTGAGTAAAATATGATCTGGATAAATAATTGTCATATCTATCAATGCCTATAACCTAGTGGGCTGTTCTTTTTTTTTTTTTTTTACAAATGTTTAATTTCAGTACACAGAAAGAATATGGATTATGTAGTCTTGAAGGGATGTTTGGTTCTACGCCTGAGCAAAAAAAAAACAAAAAAACCAATACTGATATGTATTACAATAGACACAGGAAGCTGTTTGATAGAATATCTGATATACTGTAGACCAGCAGGTTGATTGTTACCGTTTGAGGTGAATAATAAAGGTTTGTATGAAAAGATGTGATAGCATTGCATCAGTGGTAGCTCTTTGTGTGTTAACATTAACATGTTCGCATTAAGAATTATAGCATACACTGTACTGTAGGTGAACATTGTAAAAATATAATTAATAGATATCACTATGAAGCCTCCACTGCTGATATATGTCTGGAATTTTATGCCAAAATATGCAAATGATGCATTATGAAATGAAATATTCACTGATTGCATATGTTTACAGAACAGAAATCTAAACATTAATTCCTCTTCCATTTTGTTGATGTATTAGAGTCAGATTTGTTTACTGAGGGAATTTTGGATATCACTCTATAAATAAAAAAATACTGTCAACAGCCATAAATCAAAACCCTATAATAACCTTCAAAATGTACATAGGAATAAAACATGAAAGTTTAAAGCATGTAACTGCTGCTGAAGTGGAAATCTGTAACTCAATGTATGGATAAAATTGGATTTTGTATGATTGTTGAAAATATTTTATGATTTATGGAGTGATATAATAAATATCCAAAATGATATGTGATATCTGACTTTTAGTAAACATAAAGGGGTTAGACTTTATCTCCGGGTCTTTATTCAAAAAAAGTAATTCAAATTGTAATAATGATCAATATTAAATTAATAATTAAAATAAAAATGTAATCTTATAATAAAAATCTAAATTTTCCAGACATATTGCCCAGACCTATTCGGAAACAGGTGCAGCTGCCTGTTTCTGTGTAATTTTTTCTTTTTTCGTTTCCTTTTTCCAACTGTGATTTCTGCTAATGATAAGAATCTTACAAACATTTTTAGATCAAACTTTGGAACAGGGTTTCTAGTAAAGAAGAGGCATCCACTCCAAGTATGAACTGCCAGTATAAGACATCTACTTCTAATCCTTTCATCGTGATTAAAAGTGAACTTTTTCAACCTGGAACTTTTTGAGTCCAGCTTTTTTACTAAGGTCCAAAACAAAATAAAAATAATTTGAATTAAATGAAACTTTAAACATAGCGCAAAGACCAGAAGATGCAAAATGCTATACAATGTACGTAATGTATGTCAATGTAAATGAATTATTTTAGCTATTGCTATGGTATTAGACAACACTGGAAGGATACATGCTTCTGTTTGTCTCAATAACTGTAAAGAAAGAAGACATTGAGTTAAACAGACACCAGGCTATCTCCATGGCGATCCTTTCCATATTGTCAGACACTTCTAACATTTATGAGCCTTTCAGTGGAGAATATAAGCTGTCTACACTGATGTACATGCTTGTCCTGTTGGATTATATACTGTAGATAGTGTTTTGTAAATGTCATTTCTAGAGTTCAAACTTGATGCTTGACTTATTTTGTTATCCTCTAGTGAAAAGTTGGACTTAAAAACAGGGACACCCACTGAGTTTCCTTTTAACATATGTACATATATTGAATTTTCTTCTGAAGCTTAGATCTTAATGCATTCTTTTTCTCTGTCTCAGACCCCTCCCCAACGCACCAATAATACAGTTGTTTACTGCCAGTTTTAAAGAGAATTGTTCTTTCTTGCACTGTATAATTAGGATTCTGAACTCTAAACCAATAGGGAGTGTACATTTATTTGAACACTTATTAGAATTACCAAAAGTTTGTAAAATAAAAGCATCTATCTGCTGAACTTGTGCTGTCATTTTATTGTAGGAGTTTAATAATACAGTGTACCCCACCTTTCAGTTATTTATTTGTAAAAAATGTTTGGAATCATGTATGATTTTCGTTCCACTTCTCACGTGTACACCACTTTG
>JAQQZT010000001.1:26931189-26949690 GCA_030068275.1 Clarias platycephalus
TGATTCATGTTTGTGGCTGTAATGTGACAAAATGTGGAAAAGTTCAAGGGGGCCGAATACTTTTGCAAGACACTGTATATACTGTATTTAGGAAACCGTATTTCTCAGCTAAATGTGTAGTGTTGTTGCTTTAATAAAGGGTGTTTGTAATAATAAAAAAAAAAACTATGTAAACTAACAGTGTATCTCTCGGATCAAATAAGTACTTCTGTAAATTTAGTTTAAAATAGTTTTTGCACTTCATTTGAATTGTCTTTCACAGAATATTCACAAAATATTTGTCCAAAAGTCTTGGGAATACTCCAGATGTTTTTTGACAAATATGAGACGAGCATTCTTGTGTGTTCTTTTTGGTCTATCATGGATGCCATTTTTATCTGTTTCTTATTGTTGAATCGTTAACGCTCACCTTAACTAAGGCAAGTGAGGCCTGCAGTTCTTTAGATGTTGTTCTGTATTCTTTTATGAATTCTTGGATCAATCGTCATTATGTTCCTGGGGTGATTTCGGTAGGACGCCACTCCTGGAAAGGTTCACCACTGTTCCATTTTTCTCCATTTGTGTATAATGGCTCGCACAGCCATTCACTGGAGTCCCAAAGCCTGAGAAATGGCTTTGTAACCCTTTCCAAACTGATATATGTCAATTATGTTGTTTCTCATCTGTTCATGAACTTCTTTCGATCATATTGATTTTTTTTTTTCAAAATGAAATTTAACTCAGCTTATCAAAATAAATCAATTAATTTGTGATTTAGCAAGGGGGCAATAACTTTTTCACATTGGGTCAGGTAGGTTTGGACAGCTTTTTTCCTTAATAAATGAAATCATAATTAAAAAACTGCATTTTGTGTTTACTCAAAAAATGTAATTCAGGAAGGGGCAAATACTTTTTCACATTACTGTACACTGTAACAAAAGTCACCACCTGGATTGACCTAAGCAAATAGGTAAAAGCCTTTCACTGGATAATTACTGCAGTGATTAATATGGCTCAGCTGGCAACAAGTTATGTAACCCAAACTGATGCGGTGAAGAGTCTCTCATTTCTTAATGAACCATGTCAGAAGATACAGCCTGTGGTTCTGGATAGATGTTGCTCTGTTGTAGAAGGGTCAGATGATTGCCCTGCATCAAGGAACGAAAACAAACCAAGAAGATTGCTGAAACTACTAAAATTGGGTTACGAACTGTGTTATTAAAACCTGGGAGGATTTGTGAAGTGGTGAACCATCATCTTCAAGAAAGAAAAGTAGTCAGAAAAACATCTGAATTAGTGTTATGGGGGATCATTAAATGTTAATGTTAAAATCCAATCGTAAAAAAAAAAAAAAAGTAGACAGTAGAACTCAGGTCTATGTTTTATAGTGAAAGTAAGAGCATTTCTACGCACACAATGTGAAGAGATCTCAAGGGAGTGGAACCAAACAGCTGTGTGACCTTAAGAAAACCACTTATCAGGTAGGCTGATGGCACAGACATATTCTCAGATGAAAATGCCAGGATTCATTGGGCTCAGGAAACTAAAAGGAGAAGGTAGGGGACATCCTGGATGGGGTGCTAACTCATTGCAAGGCGCAAGCACACACACTATGGGTATTTTGGAAACACTAATCAGCCTATGATGCATGTCTTTGGGCTGTGGGAGGAAACCAGTGTACCCAGAGGAGACACAACAAGCACAGTGAGGACAGGCAAACTCCATGCACAAACACAGACTGGAAAAGAGATTCGAACCCCGCACCCCTGGAGGTGTGAGGCAAGCGTTGTAAGCGCTAAACCACCAAGCTGCCAAATTTAATCTTTTGCGTAAACCAAAAACCTTCTAATAGATTCAAATGGAATCTATTCAAATATTTTGTTTAACACAAACTTACATGGGTTTATTTGACAGACAGGTAATAAATCTATATTTAAGACAACATGTACAGAAAAAGGTCAGAATGCTGATTGTGTTGCCACCATACAGCGTTGTGCTCCCCAGTTTGATCGTCAGCTCATTTTACTCACTGTAGGAAGTCATTTTCCCCGTTTCAATGTGGGGTTCCTTTGGGTTCTTAGATTTCCTCCCACTTCCTCAAACCCCTGCTGGTAGGTGGATTGGTTATGATAAATTTCCCCTAGGTGTGAATAAGCCTTGTGATGAACTGCAGCTCCATCAAGGATGCGCTCCATAGTCATGCTAAGTATGTCCAGGTTACAGATGGAGCCAGTGTGACAATGGCCAGGATGAGCAGTCACTAATATAATCATGTACAATTAAAGTCTACACTTTTTTTTTTTCATGACAGTGTTTTATATTAGGATTACTTGTACTTTATTTCTAACATTCATTAAAATACAAAAGGATTTTTAACAGTAGTAACATTAAATTGATCTCATGTACTGTACATCCTGCTTCCACTGGTCATCCTCCACATCTCAGTTAACTTCACTTTTGGTGTATTTAATTCATTGCACATGATTTGGAAACACATCACATAAAAAGTTGAAAATATACAGAAATTTCAGACTGTCTGTAAACCTCAGAGAACGGTTTGTGTCAGGGCTCAGATTTGGCCAAGAAAACTGGAAACCTCATCTTAAAGTTCAAATCCACTGGGATTTTTTTTTAGAGCAGGCTGTCCATGAAAACTGATCAAATGAGAAAGAAGCAGAAGTTTAGTCATGAAGTTTGAAGAAGAACTTGCGCCATCACACTTATACAGTAGAAGTCTTTGTGGAGAACCTGCCCTCGAACAAATATTTAGCAAATCTCCACCAGTCACGCTCTATGGTAGAATGGCCAGATGGAAGCCACTATGCAGTAAAATGTTCATGGCTGCTTGCTTAAAGCTTGCCAAATACTGTAGCAAATGATCCTCAGACTGTAAAAACCATATTCTATGATCAGATAAAACAGAATGAACTGGCTTGAATGCCAGGCGTTTCATGTGGAGGAGTACAGGCGGTTGGCTAACTGTATCCATACACTAAAGCATGGTGAGGATACTGTATGTCTCATCCTCAGATACTGTGAAGCTTGTCAGGATGCAAGGAAGGGTGAACAGATCAAAGTACAGAAAGAACCTTGAGGGAAAACTGATTGAACACTTGAAGACTTTAGATGTTTACATTCCAAAAGAAAAGGGGCAAAGCTTTACTTTCCCACACTTTCTCAAGACAACAATGACCCAAAACTACAAATCAATACAGGAGCGGCTTTGAGACCAATTTGTAAAGAGAGAGAGAGAGAGAGAGAGAGAGAGAGAGAGAGAGAGAGAGAGAGAGGATGAAGTAGCGATACACTCTCTGCCTTCAAAGGTTCTTCAGAAACGAAAGATGTAAGATCCACAAACTCAAGTGCGCCATGATTGGAGCATGACATCCACATCAATAAAAAATGCATGACCTTTTCCCAACAATCTTAATAGAAGAAAATAAAAGACTAATGATCCTTGTACCATTATAAAGGAAAACTGTGTGAATTTACTATTAGATATTTATTATTAGATATTATACAGTATTTACAATTAGATATATATATACATCTAATAATTTACTCTTCTCAGAAAACTTTTGATGTCACTGACACATGCTATATGTACTGCACATTTGGGATTAAGTATAATATATGAAACATTAGGAAAGCATATAAAAACTCCTCTTCATTCCTAAAATATGCTTACTTCACTTTAGACTAAAAACTCATAATTTATTCAGTGGCCTTTTCTAAGACATGGCAGTCAGTCGTGTTCCTATTTGCCTTGCTGTTATATTCTGACAAAGGTACAAGACTGTTTGCCATGTCCATTTAAATTCTTCTGGGCATGCTGAGAAGACAGTCATGTTCCTGAGTAAAAAACGGGCTAGGCTCAGGCTTTACCACCGTTTATGTGCAGAGACTATAAACCACAGAGGCACAGATGAGATCTACATGCAGTGAAATTCAGAACCAGAGTTTGGCTGCATATTTTATTTCGAAATAATACACCAGAGCGAGTGGGACATCTATAGACATTTGATTTCCCTAATAACATGTTTAGCAAAGCACCTGGCAAAAGCACAATCGAACAGAGGTGACTTCCATCATGTGTATTCATGCTCATTCATGTTCAAATAGCAGCTGTGCCATTTGCCCAAGGTTCCCCATAGCACTCATTTGGCTGCATTTTAAATTGTTAATTTCATGGGATGTGTCCTATTTTGGTAAACTACCCAGTTGGGGTTTTGTAGCATTGGTTTCATCTTCACCAGGGTGTTTGATAATGCTTTATACTGTAGTCATCTACTGTACAGTGACTTCTCCAGTCTCATGTATACGCATACCTTTAAAGTTTCCAGTAAGCTTTTGTAGACTTTTAATCTTTTTGGTTTTACCCGTATTTGCAGGCTGGAATGGTCCAGTTCTGTATAGCTTTAAAAGATCCAGTCTGTAGTCCTGGAAAGAGAGAAGAGCATCTTCCTGCCAAAACCATTTTATACCCAGACACAGAAGCATTTTCAGCAAAAAACACATCTGATAGCGTAGTCATCTTAAATAACACGTTGTCTCCTTAGTGATTGCTTGAAGTCGTTCCAAACTGCCTCTGAACCGTCCATGTTGTGTTTTAATCTTTCATTACTGCTAGTTAATGTGAAAGAGAGCTTCTGCCAATGCACTAACAGGCTCATGATTCACCTCCCTGCTTTGTTCACGGTTAACGTGAGCTACAAACGAACTAGTTTTAAACAAAAGGCACATGAAGCGTACTGCTAACCACTGGTGTGTGGAACAAGGGATTGTACATCCTCTATACTGTAGCCTACTAGCTTTCCATTTGATGATATTTGGGATTCGACCCCAGAAGAGGTCATAAAGATAAACATAAAGAAATAAATATGAGATTTTCACCACCTCCTCGGCTTATTCTCCGCGTCTTTAGGCTACATAGCAGCAATAAGAATTTAAAACATGTTTGGTACCAGTGGTTGTGTTGTTGACCTTTAGTTAGTTTAGTTTAGTTGTTTTCCAGTTGCACTACATGCTGTAATTAACCAATCGGGAATGTCAGAGCAGGGAATTAATTTAATCAGGTTTCATAAAGGATGACAGACTGGCATGCCTTGGCTATAAAAATATATATATAAAAAGTCAAGGGTTATTTTTGAATAGATACATTTATTCGTGTGGATTTAGCAGTTGGTTGAGGAATGAAACATGTTAGACAGATAACACATGTAAGGTAGAAATAACACACACACACACACACACACACACACACACACACACACACACACACACACACACACACACACAATAACTATGAATCAAAATGAACTTATGAAAAATTCATATGAAGTCGAACAAGAGAAGGTGATGTGGTTGGATGCCATTTCTTACAGTGAAGTCGTGAACAAAATACTAATGTTATCCACAGCCGTAACCTTAACCTTCATACAACTCGAATCGAAATAGAAATTGTTATAAATTTGTAAGACTGAGGCCATGCTACAGAACATAAACAATCATAAACAATATTAAATCTATCACCATGTTACAAATTCATACACAGTGAAAAAGACAACAACAACAAAAAAAACAGAAAAAAAAATCAAGAAACAATGCATTTATGAAATGTGGTAAGACACACTCGGTGCAGTTATCTATTTTGCCATAAATATAAAAATATATATTTAAAAAATCGAAGGGTTTAATTTAATTATGATGGCATTAATATTAGTTTTGTTATCTGTATTTCATTTAAGTTTTTTAATTTAATGCTCGCTTCAATTAATGTTGTATTCTTCTGAACATTTAATTTTCTAAAATGAAAAATACAGGAAACTAACAGAATTTTATCACCTATCTAAAATTACTGCAATGGTGCCTTAGGGGGAAGGCAAAGCCTCTGCTCACTATGACCAGTAATAACTTTAAAAGTGCTGTTAAGAAGGCAGCTGTAGTTTAAAAGTGGGGAGATAGATGCGCCTTTCTCCATCCCTGACTGCCCTCACAGTTCAATTACAGTGCAGGTCAAATCTGGAATGAGTAGCGTGCCCTTTCATCTCAAAAAGTGTTTCACAGTTTGTTAAAGGCTTGCTGCAGAGTTGGAAGCGGATCAAGGTTTCACAACGAGATCATTGTCTTGCACCTGCTCTTCGAGCCTTGCACCTGCTGTTTGCCTTGAAAAAAGCTACTTTCTCCTCCTCCTCCTTCTTCTTCTTCTTCTTCTCCAAGTGGAGAGATAAACACCTCGAGCTGTGACTTTTCAGCTCGGATCTGTCATGTTTTTCCCCACACACAGATGCCTCTTCTTTGCTTTTACATAGTAATATATGTGAAATATGCATAATGTTTAAAAATTGCTCCAGCCTGCTTGAGTGTGCTGTTCATCTGACAGTGATGGAACCAGTGCACAGTGCATGAAAATGAAATACAAATTGCTGACAAGATATTGGACAGAAGACATGTGGTTGAAACCTGCATGTGCCATCATACAGTTTTTATATTCATGCATTCACTTTTAGTAAGCAGAGTGGGAACAGCACGTGTATGGGACAACATCCATCCATCCACTTAGGAGTCTCTGTAGTACCATTACCAAACAAACCATTTAAGAACGCCCTGAATTTCCACCTTAAGAAATGAAATTTTGCAAAAAAATATATAAATTTGGCATTCCAAGCTGATCCTGATGCCGGCTAAGTTGCATATACATCCGTTCATAACTTGTTTGCGTCAGTGGAAAGCCAAGCAAAGTGAGTTTACATATTTTTGGGGGTTTGTTTTTGCATTTTGTGCAAGATTTAGTGAAGACATACTGTAGCACCATGTTTGGGTCCCAAGAATGTTATCAAGCACGGCAGCAAGAAGAAAAGTGAGCCGCTTTCAGTTCTCGTTTTTAAAGAAGCTCATGCCAAGAGAAATCATAAAATGATGTTTAGTGAGGTTTAATGTCTTTATTTCATATTTTACGTCATTTACATGTCTTTTCTAAATGTTTTGATTGCTTTTATATGGAAAAATATAAAATTCACCTTAAGAACTATTAATTTGTATACCGAGGTACTGTAGCACTGGATTTATTCCCATTTTGTGATAAGACCTTTGGTCAACATTTACACACTACGGGCAATTTGGGAACGCCAATTCGCCTAATCAGCATGTCTTTGGACTGTGGGAGGAAACCGGAGTACCCAGAGGAAACCCACCAAGCGCGGGGAGAACATGCAAACTCCATGCACACAGACCCAGAGTTGGGTATCGAACGTTGACCCTGGAGGTGCGAGGTGACCGTGATACAGTACATATAAGTCCAGCAGTCCATCATATCCAGGGGCACCACACGCGCACACAAACAGGGGAAATTTAGATGCGACAATCCATCTACTAAACCTTTATTAAATTGATTTGATTTTAGACAAATGCACTTTGTACAAGGCTGCAGACTGTAATTAATGCATAATCATTAAGGTGAAATAGTGATGCAGTCAGGCCTATTTTGCTCAGGCACATCCTCCGCGTCCTCACTGCGCCGACACAAGCGCGTTCAAATGGCTGCGCGTGGAGAGACTGACTGACTAACCGGGTGTGTGTGTGTGCCTGTTTGTGTATGTATGTGTGTGTGTGTGTGTGAGGAGGCTGATGATGCTCCGGTATTTCAGCATCTCTCTCATATCTCTCTCTCTCTCTCTCTCTCTCTGTCTGTCCCCGAGCTTAATCTCGATTTCGACTAAAGACCTCGTTCAGATCCGTGTTTAATTTAATCTCGGTTCGGACTGGAGTGCGGAAGCGGTGCAGGTTTCTCTCTCTCTCGCTCTCTCTCTCTCTCTCTCTCTCGCGCGCGCTCCCTCTCGTGCTCTCTCTCGCGCGCTCTCTCTTCTCCTCTCGTGATGGTGAAAATGGCTCCGCGCTCGCGTGCTCTCGCCGCCGTGCTCTTCCTCTCGGCTCTCTGCTCGCTTTCGCGCGCGCTGAACGCCGACGACGACCCGTCACAGGACGCCGAGTGCAAGACGAAAAGCGTGACGGTGTCGGCGCTGCCGTTCCTCCGCGAGAACGACCTGAGCATCATGCACAGCCCGTCGGCCTCCGAGCCCAAGCTGCTGTTCTCCGTGCGCAACGACTTCCCCGGAGACGTCGCCGTAGTGGACGACCTGGAAAACACCGAGCTGCCCTTCTTTGTTCTCGGTAACTTTGTTGTTGTTGCTGTTGTTCTTTTTATTTTTTTTCTTAACTGATTGATCTTTTCCTCCCTGGATACAGAATTACAATCAGGCCTTTGATGTGTTTTGTTTTCTAGATGGAGCCAGGTTGTAGCTAAATAACAGGCCTGACTCACACACACACACACACACACACACCCCTACTACTGTCAACACTGCGTGTGTTAATATGTAAAGTGTGTTAATCGAATACAGACTTGTCAGTGTGCTCAGGTTCTCAGTGTTGTTGCAGAGACTCAGTTCTCAGCCCCGACTTTACCCTGTGCTGTTATTTACTTTGCAAAAACAAACAAACAATGTGTTTTGGAACACAAACTGCAGTGCTCATACAGTACAGTACACGCTTACAGTATTCATAACAATGTGTTTTTCTGCTTATTAAGATTCCACACGCTGCAGGTGAAGGTGTTTCATTATTACAACATAGTAAAAGAAAACAATGCAAGGAAACAAGACACAAACAAACAAACAAACGTGCGTTTTTTTGAACACAACTTGCAGTGCTCATACACACTTATTTGTAACAGTGTGTTCTCTACTTATTAGGATTTCACACCTGAATGCAGGTGAGGTTGTTTCATTGTTACAGCATACAGTAGTAAAATAAAACATTGCAAACAAACTAACAAACGTGCATTTCTTAAAAACACAGTGCTAATGCACACACAGTGCTAGTGCCCCATGTCAGCGTTATACTGTCCTGCTGCTAACAATTCTAATTTAAAATGCAAATTATTCATATTTCTTTGTGAGTACTGATGCTAAAATTGGTATAAGCTTCTATAAGCATATGGCATGTAAAAACTGTTGCTTAAATTAAAGCATTCCTTGCAAAATTAAGTTTTTTTCCGCCAACAAATCTGTAGTGTCCGTAACCATGTCAAATGCATGTTGCAATATCTTCTATAAGCATATGGCATGTAAAAACTGTTGCTTAAATTAAAGCATTCCTTGCAAAATTAAGGATTTTTTCCCCAAAAAAATCTGTAGTGTCTGTAACCATGTCAAATTCATGTTGCAATATCTTAATGGTTTTGAACTTTCAGGTTTATGTGTTTTCATGTGAAATCTAAATCGGCCAAGTTTCATATGAATGACAACTAAGATCATTAAAAGATTTGAATTTAAAAAAGTTACGGACACTACGTAAAAGAGCAAATAGTATTTAGCAAATTTTGCTAAAAATATTTACAAAAAACTAACCATGAATCAGGAGATAAGAAGCATTAAGTATTATGAAAAATGGTGTTATATGATTCTATTTCCAAATTTACTTTTTCTAACTTAGGTGAGACACTTTTTAGCACTAATACCATGTTTTGGCTGAATTCAAGCAAACAATAAACAAACAAACAAACAAACAGACATGCACGTATCTTGAACCCAAACTGCGGTGCTCATACACACATTATTCATAATAAGTTTTCCACTTATTACGATTTACCACTCTACCGGTGAGGGTGTTTCCTTATTACAGCAAAGGAATGAAAAAAGTTAAAACAAACAAGCAAATAAACAAACAATTTGCAGTGCTGGTTTTAAGCCTGGATAAAATGGGAGTGTTGCATCAGGAAGGGCATCCGGCGTAAAACCTGTGCCAAGTTGTGTGCGGATCGGATAGTCCGCTGAGGCGACCCATAGACAGGAGCAGCCGAAAGGCTAACAACAACAATGCTCTGATGTATAAACACACACTTAGTGATGTTGTTTTATATATACACAGGGAGCATTCACATCAAACTGTGAGTTGTGAAAGTCACAAGAATAAAAACTCCTAATTCATAATCCTCTGCTACACCAATGACCTTCTCCCAGTGTTTCACTAGTGCCTGGATACCGTTAAAAGTAGAAAGTTCTTCTTTAATGGCCCAAACATGTGGAAATGGCTTAGGGAGGTTAGGACTGTACAGGGCATGTGGCTATACCTCAAGAACAGCCAGGTTCTTGTAATGTCCAAATAGTGTTAGTAAATGATTGTACAGACAGATGAGTCTCTTATTCATAAATTTTTTGGGTTCAGGCATTCTACTTGCTGAATGTTCTCAGGAACGACTGCACTCGTCTCTGAGCCACCTTGACCGGAACCATCGCTCACGGATATTCCACATTCAAATGTGGCCAAGAGTCTCATCACCATACTGCAACTGACGTCTTCAGTAAATGTTGATTGGTTTTACGCCTTCATTCAGAAATTTTACCAGTTTGACCTGAACACCTGAATATATGTATACACACACAACATATAAGATTTTTTTTTTTACAAACCATAATGCTGATCTGTCTATATCTGTGCTTTCAAATCATCTGTTTTGTTTTAGTTTTGTTTTATTTGCTCCAGTGATACCAGGATAAAACGTGGTGTTAAAAAATTATACATTTGCACTTTACCATGTGAATCATCACTCATTTGTCTTTGTTCTGATAATTACCTCCCATTTAATAGCAGTAAATGGCGAAATCTTGATTTAGAAATCATACCACTTATTACACCAAGTGCCCATAAAACATCAGCCAGGGCCCTGTCTTAATTCACTTGGAAGGCATTTAAGAGCACATTGTGGAGAAAGTTGCTGTTGACTGTAATTGAAGTGCAGAAGTGAGTGGGCTTGGGCAGCATGTGGATTGAGGAGTGAGTTGGCCACTGTCCATGGTGCTGATATTTCACTTTGGTATTTCTGTCTGACTTGATCGTGCTGCTATGACGCCTTTAACATGAGTGCATGGAGCTGATGGGTGATAATTCACGTCATGTATTCGTCACCCTTTTGTCCTCTTCCAGACTGATCAGTCGTGAAATAAGCCTTTCAGTTGAGCCTTCCTCTACCATACATTACACAGACTCCAATTGGTCAAGCGAGAGTTTCTTTAAATTAATTTATTATTTAGCTTAATATCACAGGCTTGGAAATCTACCCTTAGTTAGAACGTATTTCCCAAGAGCATGTCTGACTATGGCTCGGGTTTCAAGAGTTTTTATAGCATCAAACTTACACATTTAATTGCATAAAGAACATAAAACTCAGCTTCCCATTAGTAATAAATATACCCACATACTGAGTGGAAAGCTACTGCTACAAGGAGTTCTGCTTTAAAGACAAGAACAAGATATGATTAGCACACATGGCTACAGTATTTATGGCTCCTGTCTTTATGGTGTTTGCCATGTCTTTGAAAATCTCTTTTGCTTACAACCTAGCAGTCACATGCACTCTCGAGGAAAAGCATTTGTACAGTACTTTACGTATGCAAGTAATTGTTGATTAAACGTATAGAGTCATAAAAGTAAAATTTATAATAATTCACAACAGATCCTGAACATCCTGAACGTAATTGTGTGCAACAGTTTCTTCAAACAGTGTTTAAACTAAGAAAATCTACGACACAAGGAATAACTATGCAAACAGTAAACAGCGAGTGATTTATTCTTTGTGTATGTCCAAAGTTAAAGTTACAGAGGCAGACTCACATAAACATTGTGAGCCGGTTGTTCCTACACTGGGTTGCATCAGCCAAGACCAATACAGTCCTCTAGACATCTCCTCACTCCACCCCTATAGCAGACATAACTGGATGGAGACACAGTGAGATAGCAGCAGCTACGGGCTGTCTAGGGAGGGGCCCGGCTTGAGGCCATTAAGTGTGAAGAAATTAATTTTTCCACAGTGAGGTCAAGCGCAAACACCTGTCAAATTGCAACCACCAGGTTCGGACGACCAGGCTGAAACACAGACTACCTTACAATAAATAGTAGCGATGTGGGGAAAAAAATCCATTCAGTTATACTTTGCGATTCTTTTTTTGTTCGCATTCTAATATCGCCAATCTGAATCCCAAATAGATTTTTTAAAATACATTTTTACTTTATATTTGTATTCATTTAAAGTGGTAAAATGTTACTGTTTCTCTATAATCATGCACTTTAAACTATTCACACAGCACAACATCTAAATGTACAGTTGTATACAAACGCCCAACCTTACGAATTTTCACCTTGAAAACTGAAATTTTGCAAGAAATTTGCGTCGGCATGCAAATAATTTTCGCCATATGAACAACTAAACCGAGTCGACTTGAGCGCTGGTTTGTGCCTATGTTGCACGAGTTGTGTGCACGTCCAGGAGCTGTTCAAAACTTATTTGCGTCATGTTTGTGTCAATTTCCCACATGAATGAAACCTAAGTGAAGGGAGTTTACATATCTTTTTGTGTGTGTGTGTTTTTTTTAGTGATGACAGCACCATGGGTTCCAAGAATGTTATCATGACCGGTAGCAAGAAGAAAAGAGAGCCACTTTCCGTTTTTGTTTTTAAAGCAGCCGGTGTTAAGACAAATATTAAGGTTTAATGTTTATTAATTTCATATATTACTTCATTTCCATGTCTTCATTTCCATATTTCTTATATGCAAAAATATGATTATACTTTTGGAAATTTGTAACATTGGGAATATTTTTGGGTGGCTGGAACAGATTATCAGCAGTTACATTATTTCCTACGGGAAAATGGTTTGCAGTACCAATTTTCAGCTTAAGAACTCTTAAATAAAGAACGGCTTAAATTCGTACCACTGTATTTAACTTATTGAATTGCAGTATAAATCGAATCTGCACCTGATATCGATTTGGGTGGTCCCTGGTGATTTCCATCACTAGTAATTAGGCTGAATAACATGGACATGATTATGGCCGCAATCAAAACTGGTTGACGCAATATACAGTAATCATGCCAGAATTTCTGTCTGACTCTATCATATGTACAGTATGCTCTGATCTCATTCTACTTTTTTTTTTTTTTTTTACCCAGTTGCTGGATACAAGCCAGTATCGCTCTGATAAGCAGCACTCAGTATCAGACTCGTGTTGATTTTTAACTATCTAGTACCTCATAGAGAGAGGAAGAACATGCACAGGGTGTAAGAGCGGGCTGATAATATTGTCTGCTCTCATGTATGGGATTGTTACTGAACTACAGATGGTACTGAGATTTTCCCCTGCGCAGCTTGTCCCTGCGTACAGTGCTACTAACAAGAATTACCAGTGGAGTGTATACTGTCAAATACGTGTAGCCCAAGGTTTGTAGAAGTTTGGAATGTGCTTGCTAGCACCGCTCTCCTGGTGACAAAGGTGGTGACAGCTGTGTTGGGTCTGGCGGTTGGTTTCACTTGGCTGTGACAAGGTTGTCATTTTGAGATGCAGCAAGGAAGAGCTGTCTGAACAGGTCCCAAACAGGAAATATAGAGCGGTAGTAGCTTCTACTGACTCTTGCTGAAAAGGAAAGGGGAGAAACAGACAAATACACCCAGGAGTCTGGGGACAGCAGTGTGTGTGTGTTTCTTGTGTTGTCGCTGCTGTGGGATGATGTTGCAAAGTTGCTGTGGTGAGCTTGTCTTGGAGAAATTCACAGGCAGTGTGTTACAGCTTTATCCATCATTTCTTTTTGTGCAGTGTTTGTGGCTGGCTTGGAACAGATGACAAATAGATACTTTTTAAATATCTGTATGCCAAAATAGTAGGAAAATTGTACTATTTGTAGTTGAGAGACTTGTTCACAACAACTACATATTACATTTACATTTAGGCATTTTGGCAGATGCGACTTACAGTTTTTACGTTATATTATTATATACGTTAAATGATGATAGGTTAAGGGGTGGTGTTTGTAAGAAGTTCCTCAAAATCAGGTTCTTTTAAATATCATAGCAGCTAATTTGTCCTTAGTGGGGATGGGAATCGCCAGGGACCACCTTATACAATATTATCTTAAATCTGTATCATGATTATACAGTATTATTTTCCAGATTCAGCATAATTTTTTTTTAAGGTTCACTTACAATTCTAAATAAACTTGCAAATAATTTGCTCCGCCTACAATGAATAGTGGATAGTTGAGAGTGCACCACCTGTAGGATGATAGAGGCACTGCAACCTTTTACTACTCCAAATGCAAACATACTGTATATAAATTTAAAAAAAATGCTTTTAGAGTTTTTTGCCACACATTAAAAAATGTTTTCCCATGTCTCTAGACTTTAGTAACACTGTCTTGGTCAGGGTCATGGTTGAGGTGAACTCAAGGAGCGCTGGGTATGAGGTCCACCAAAGGGCACCATGCACACTCCTTCAAACCTAGGGGCGATTTAGGGCAGCTTATCCCCCAACTGCCATGTTATTATGTGGTGGGTGGACGCTGAGGAATCTAGACTAAACCCACATTGACCTGGGGAGAAGATACACAGAAACTCCAACACAGACAGCATCCTAAGCTCTGGAGCTCCGAGATGGCGAACGCACCACCAAATTGAATTTCTGCTGTGCTGCAGCATTCTGATATGATGTTAATTTTAAAGCAGATACTGTGAAAATCATATAAAAGTCATATAACCACCCACATACGCTGAGCTGATAGACCTGATTTGTTGTTACAATTGAAAACCGAGTCTGATGTTACATACAGTAGAATACACCTGAGATTGAATGGAAATTGAGGAGGTGCTATACCATCAAGTTTCTAATGAAAATCTACACGAGGGACACCTATAGAGTCTGATACAAGCACATTCACTGATATTGGAATGTATGAAAAATGCATGTTTATAATTAGATACCCAGCATCTCAAAAGGATCATCAGTGCATTTATAGTATTGCTGGGATGGCACTGCATTTTCCATATCACCTTAGCATTGGCCTTAGTATGTATTGTTTAAACACTTAAATAACATTAAACAGTTTTCAGGTTAATAATAAAAATGTAATATAATTGAAATGGTGACTCCTGAGGGTCACTGTGCGCTTGTGAGGATATGTTTAATGTGTTGGTCTTTTGGTCTATTGTCACGTTACTTGTTCGCTCTTTAAGTGTTAATAGGAATGCTAGAATGATAAATAATTGTGAGCTGGAACATGGGCTTTGTAGGAAAACAAGCACCAAAGTGTGTATCTCTATGTGGAACAGATTTGCATGTCATGAAGTTTCACATTCACAATTAAAAGTGCATTTTATCTGACTCTACTGTGGACGTGTCTGTCCTCGGAAATGGCAAGTATGACCACATGCTTATGCCATCTGGCTTTAAACACCTCAAGCACTCATTCCTTTCAAACAATGGATGTGATTTTATCAAAAATATGCTTGGGAGTTTGCTTTACAGGATGGCAAGCAGTTAGTTAATTAGCTGTATTTGTTGAGGTCCAGAAAAAGGAAGAAAGCTTAGACACCTCGCTTAAGCTGGTTTAGCAGCTATTCCTAGCACTGCTACGTGCTGACTGACGTCATTGAGAGCCCCACGCACAAAGTCGCATGAGTTACGATTTCAGTTTCATTCAGGTTGCATGACCACTTGTCGGATATGTATCCAATCTAGGACCAAAAAAATCTTATTTTTCTTATTTTTAAATGTTTAGGTCAACGGATGACTTCATATCATCCTGGATATGACCGTATGTGACAGATAAAATTTTGATTTTGATTTGATCAGATCTGAAAAAAAAAACATTTGATTTGTGCATTCAGACAGCTCTTAAAAATGTCACATTAGGCGGGAAAAAAAAATGTTTTGAGTCACTTCCGGCTGGAAATGTGACCGGAACCGTATTGGTCTAATGCAAGCTGTATTGTTGGAGAATTCAGTATACAACCTTGCAGATGTGACTGAATAAAATAAAATAAAAAATAGCCAGTGAATGAAGCCTGAGCGTTCGACACAACAGTCGATTTCAATAGTCACTGAATTGCGGACACACTTGAAGGAATAAAAGCTGCGGAAAACAAGCTATGGAGAGATGGTGATTTAGAGAAAAGACTGAAAGCAAACGTGAAAACAAAAGCGCAAAATGCAACACGTGTAGCAATTTAACCACAAAATATTGATCACGAATTGTGATACCTAAACAGCTAAGGTTTAATCTGCAATAATATATATGTAGGGAACAATATAATGCAAAATGCATCATTGTACCCAATAAAGGGACTGCTGACTTAAAACTGTGTGTTGGGCCACCAAGGCCTCAGTGAGACCCTACAGAGCAGATGCATCCTGCTGTATGATGGGAGCGCATGGACAAGCTGTCCAATTAAGCGAGTTATGTTTCCTTTAGCCATAAGATGAACATGTATGGGATCATTGTGTCTTGTGGGAAACAGTTAACATACAGTACGTATTGAAGCACGGTACTGTATCTTGTTAGAATGTATGGGAGTATTGTGTTGGTTGGAGCAGGATGTGGAACAAGTGTCATGTAATTTTAGAAGAGTTGGGAGCTTTTTCCTCTTCAGGGAAAGTGCTCGGCTATATTCTAAAAAGAATAATGTCTATTGGCCCCCGACGTGATCATTGCATCTTTGGTTAATCGTCCCTGACCCAGCTCCATCATCACCTGGTGCCGTCCAGTGTGTACAAAGTCTCTAAACACTAGCAGTTTGTTCCATGATTTATAGTTCACCATGAAATTCTTGTTAACCATCAAGCAGTGAAGATTTAATAGTCAGTTGAGTTAGCTATTGCTGACATTTCCCAGTATAAAAAAAGGAATTAAAAGACCCAAGTGCATATCAAAATCTGTAATTTGGGTTGCTGGCCTTTATATTACGGCTTTGGTTTTGTGTTGAGAAACAATGCGATTTGTCTTGTATTTTTGTATGCGTTTTATACATACACCAGCTCTGCACAAGTGTACAAAATAATAGCAGAAAAAGCTTAGACTCATTGGAATGAGGAAGAGATTGATAGGCATTGTGTGAGATTGCATGCCAATGTCATTGTTGCCCTGGTTACTGAAACTTTCATATTGTTCTTAAAAACGCTCTTAAACAGAAGGTCACCCGTGAAACACAAGAACCTGTTAAAGTGAGTCTCACTGTAAGGCGGGATACTTTTCTAAACATGAAAATGATTGACGGATAAAAAAATTAGTAATGACGTAAAGAGGCTCTTAGGCTCACAGCAGTTCTATTAAGCTAGCTAATATTAGCCTCTATTACGTTAGCTAACAATACATGGCAAAGTTTGCGTTTGGCATACGAACAGCCTGCCTTCTAAATTTTTCGCCTTAAAAAAGTTTCCAAACAATTCGCCTCGGCTTATGAATACCATTTTGTCATACAAGTGGACGAGCCGAACCGAACCGAATGCCAGCAAAGTTGCGCATGCGTCAGGGAGCCGCTCAAAACTTGTTTGCGTCAGTGGAAAGCCAAAGGGTTTACATATTTTTTGTGGGTCATTTTTGCATTTTTTGCAAGATTTAGTGAAGACATACCACCATGGGTCTCAAGAACGTTTAGCAAGGATGGTAGGAAGAAGAAAAGGGAGCCACTTTCAATTTTGTTTTTAAAGTAGCCGGTGCCAGGAGGAATCATAAATTATGGTTAATGTCTTTTCTAAATGTTTTGATGGTTTTTATATTCAAAAATATGATTATAGTGTTGGAAATTGGTAATATTGATAATATTGTTGGGCGGCTAGGATAGATTATCTGCATTTATATTATTTCCTATGGACAAATGTGTTTCGCAATACAAATTCTAGGTATTTATAAGTCTCTGGATCAGATTAATTTGTATGCAGAATTACCACTGTATATACTGTAGTATGAGCCAGTAGCCATATTTCCTGAAAAATTCACCTAACATCAGGCTAACTGTTATATTGAGTTGTATAACTTCAGTGAGAGTTAGAGGATTGCTTTGGGTTTTTTTTTCTTTAAGTTGGCCTTATAAAACTATTGATGTGTTCATATGTGTGTGAGAATAGGTTTCAAAACTTCCTCGTCTTTACACTGACACTGAATGTTTCACAATATTGAAGGACAAAACACATGTCTGTCTTTCTGTGCAGCAATGCAGGGCAAAGTTTGTCTGATGCTCAAATGAAGCATAAACTCTCACTAAGGTAATCTGAGTCTATATCTTTTAAAGTTATGGTCTGTTTAAGAGACTGTTTTGATTTTTGGTTTCTCAGGATATTAGTTAGAAATATTGTAGTAGTTTTTCGTAGGGTGATTTTCACAGTTAATCCAGTTAATTCGAGTTAATGCAATTTTTTTTAATGCAAAAAAATCTTGCACAAAAATCCACAAAAAAATATGTAAACAAAAGTTTTGAACGGCTCCCGGACGTACGGTATGTGTACAGCAGGGGTGCCCAACCAGTCGATCGCGGTCGACCAGTCGATCGCAGACTGCTTTTCAGTTGATCGCGAGAGTAAACTGCCTTCTGGTTTGTCCTTTCTCTTTCTTTACTGTTTCCACACCTCAGACCTCAAATACACAAAATATTAACCTTTATAGACATAGTATTTCTTGAGTAAAGAAACCCTGTACTTATTT